>JABFQM010000696.1:0-30308 GCA_022816865.1 Zelostemma sp. ZL-2020
GTGGGGGTGCGGCGGGGGGGGGGGGAGTGGGGATGCCAACGGGTGTTTGCGAAGCCCCTGCACGCCCACGGCCCGTCCCGCACCGCGGCGTTGCATGGAGGCGCAATTGAGAACGGCCGGGGCAGTAAACTCGTTTCGTTGCCATATAGTGCCATTTCAGCGATCCATCGATGACTGCTTAGTTACAAAGCCAGCTGGCCGTACAAGACTTCGCGAGAGCGAATAGATGCGAGAGCGGGATAGTCCGGCCGATATCTGGGCCCGGGCATCTTTCGCTCCTCTCCCTTTTTAGAGACCTCCACCGGAGGAGGCAATTAAAACATCCGGCCGTGTTTTCTACGGAGCGAAACGTCAAGCGCTTCGAGATTTTCGCGATTGATCCCTTGCGTCGTTTTAACCGGGTTCGGGAGATCCTTGATTTCTTCGCGAAGACTTCCTGGACTAGGATTTTCGTGGAATATTCGGGGGGAAGCGGGTGATAAGGTCGGGACAAGGACGAGGGTTGTGGCGTGGCCAAGTGCCATTAGGGTCGCGGACGGTCTCCGCGACTAGGACTACTTCCGTCTTTCTGCATCTACTCTACCATCGACTAAAGTCGTCTCGATTCGTATCCTTCGGTCACGCGTCGACGCGCCAGTCTCGCGTTAAATGTACTACTTTAACTGATCTTAATTAACACGTTCGAGGGGCGAGATTTATGTCGGGCTTCAAGTTTTATTTTCGTTTTCTTCCTCGATATCTCGTACTCGCGAGACTGCCCGGAATGTATTCCCGCTTCGGAAAAGAGAGTGAGATTTTCACTCCGAAACGGGGGGGATGATGAATTGTGGATTGAATTTGTTTTTCTTCCCTTTTTGGGGCTTTTTGCGTTGACCTTGGATTTGTTTGCTTTCAAGGTGAGGATGAGTGGAGCGATACGGAGGAAACGCCATCCGTGAGCAGCGGAATTAAGGGCGGAGGATCCGCGATCTCCAGCCCTTCAGAGGAAAACTCGCGACTTTCCGTGCCCAACCAAACCCCCGCCACCGACGATTTCTTCATCCCCGAGGACATTCAGATTCGACTGAGGGCGCTTTCCGAATATGCGAAGAGGTTTGCCGGCCCCGATGACAATATCGAGGTACCGCGCATTCGTTATTCTTCGAGAGGGATCCTTGAACTCTTTTTCATTTTATCGCGACTGTGATTTGAAAAGGATATTTTATTCGGTCAATCACAAAAAAAGGAGTTGAGGGATTTCTCTTGACTCGGCAATGAAAAACTGAATTTCGAATTGTGTTTTAGACCGGAAGAGCGAGTCGAAAACGTCCTTTGAGGGCACCTCCAACGGAGCGGGAAACGAGCTTAAAATCGGAGACGGACGAGGAAACGAACATGGTGATCAAGGAGGAAACCGGAAGAGCCTTGTTTTCGATGCGGCGAGAAATCGCGCAAACCGCGGACGATTCAAGGCCCTCGGAAAGCGTGCCCTCGGAAGAGAAGAAGATAAAACTCGAGGACGACGCGCCACCGAGACTGAGACTGAATGCTAGTCTGGCGAAAGATCCCGCGCTGCGGTCTGCCGCCCTCGTCATAAAACCCGAAAAAATCTCGCTGCCAAATCCGCCGACGACGCCGCTTCCCCCGAGCCTCCAAAATGGTGACCTTTCTTGTGTTTTTTTAACCTTCGCTTATTTCAAGTAGTCCGGTTTTCAACGAATTTTCACTCGCACATTTTTTCCTTAAAAAGACGAAGATATTGTTTAATAAATTATGCTGGCACTCTTGCATGTAAAACTGAAAAACTGCGACAAAGTCGGAAAAAGTCTCACGTCGAAGATGATTTTCCCTAATTATAATAATAAATTTGCAGCGATAGCGTCTGGCCGATTGTTCGTGCTCCCCACGGATGGAAAGGAAAGCGTGACGGTGGAAGCGGCGCGTCCTGCGCCGCTCATTTGCTTGCCGTGCGGAATTCGATTCAGCTCAGCGAGTACTTTGGATGCTCATCGAACGTTTTACTGCGCGCACCGTCCTCGCCTCGAAGAAGACGCTTCGACGAACGAGGACGACGACGAGAAGAACCCGAAATTCGAAAACACGCGGAAGGCGTACGCTTGTCCGCACTGCTCCTACAGCGCGGACAAGAAGGTCTCCCTGAATCGGCACATGCGGATGCACGCGCAATCCCCGGGGACTCCGGTGTCCGTACCTTCGGCTCCAACGACTCCCGTGGCCGTTGCCGGGAACAGCGGCGGCGTCTCCGTCAACGCTACCGCCGTCGTCACCAACGGAACGCTCATTAACGAAGAGGCTGAAAGATATTGCCGCAATTGCGATATACGCTTTAGTTCTTTAAAAACTTACAGGTGGGTAGAGGATTACAAAACATTTGTCACAAAGTTATGAATAAGATGAACGAAAAATGTGCAAATACATGAAGAAACTCATGGGTTTTTTTTTCCAGGGCGCACAAGACGCATTATTGCAGTACGAGGCACGTCGTGAAGGATAATCCGACGGTGACCCCGGTGAAAACGTCTCCCCCAGCGAATAGCAGTCCAACGGAAAGTCCACCTCCGCAGCCGTGCCTGGCACTGCCGACGAACCCAGTTCTCATAGTTCCATATTCGCTGTTCCGCGGAGCGAGCGTGCTCGCGGCCCCGACATTGCCGTCCCCGGATACCCCGCATTTCTTGTTACCCAACGGTTCCCTGCAACCGATGAATTGCAACGTGGTCTCGGGGGAGCCTCAGGCTGTGCTTCGCGCGATCAACAAATCCTCTTCCGTCTCGGGAAACGTTTCCAGTAGCTCCGGGAACGCGCCGTCGCTGACGCCACCAGCTCCTGCGATCGTGCCTCTGGATCTCAGCGTGCGACGTTCTTCGCCGGTGCACCAGGACGAAAAAGAGAACAGGGTTTCTCCTGGACAACTAAGCTCTTTGCCGCCACCGGGAAGTCCTCGTTCCAGAAGTAGCGGCAGTCCAAGAACGAGGAGCGTGCCACCACCTCCTGCTGAACTCGCTCTCAGGCTCGCCGAACTGCCACCGCCACCTGTTCCTGGAGTTCTCGTCAAGCAAGGCGTTTCCAGGTCTTTTTCTAACTCGTTTAACTGTCGGAAGTAAAAGGTTCAACGAGTTAGAGTATCGGTTTTTTGTTTTCTTTGATATAGATGTAAGGAGTGCAACATCGTATTTTGCCGACACGAGAATTTCGTCGCTCACAAGAAGCACTACTGCCAAGCACGCGAGAGTTCGGTGAGCAGCTCACCACCACCCGAGACACCTTCCCCACCGCTAGTCCAGCTGATTTGCGCCGCGTGCGGAATCAAATTCGCCTCGATGGACAATCTCGCCGCTCATCAAGCATTTTACTGTCCGAAAAAATCGGAAACTCAGGAACATCATCCCCGATGTCCCAAGTGCAAGGTACTTTTTCGAGGCATCCTTTGTTTTATGTATTTTCGGAAATTCCAGCTGGACGAATGACCTTGAAAGTGTAGTAATGTAAATTGAAATTGATGGAACGAAGAACGATGTGTTTTCTAATTTTTCTTTTCGTAGGCGATTACCGAGACGAATGGCGTGCACAATTGCACAAACGCTGCAACGGGAGGCTGGAGATGTCCCGTTTGTGGCACAGTCAGTCCTACCGCCGGCGCGGCGCAACGTCACATGGACGCGCATCAGGGTGTCAAAGCATTTCGGTGCACGATTTGCCGTTATAAGGGCAACACGTTACGCGGCATGAGGACGCATATTAGAATGCATTTTGAAAAGCGCAGCACGGATTTACAGGTGATTTTTGAATTACATTTTTCATGCAAATACTTGTATATATTTTATTAATGCTTGATTGAAAAACAGGAGGAAAATTACATAACTTGCGTGCTGGACGACGAGAATACAACGCCGACACCCGAGCCTCCGGTAGCGACGACCCCGGAAGAAGTCCCGGTGGAGACGCAGCTGAACGGGAAATCCGAGCCGCGGAAAAGCCCGCAACCGGCGAGCACCGCAGTTTCGGCCGTAGTGAGTAAAATCAAGCAAGAGCGCGAGGATACGCCACCCCCGGAGGAGAGTCTGAATCCCACGAAAAGTGGGCCGTGTTATTGCAGCTCTTGCGACATAAGTTTCACTTTTTTGAGCACCTTCATGGCGCATAAAAAATTTTATTGCTCCAGCCACGCTGGCGAGGCCAGTAATAACAACAATAACAACAACAACAACAATTCCGCGTCGCCACCGAACAGCAGAACAGCGGAAGCGCCGATTCTTTAATTATTCTCATTTTGGCCCGTTGAAAAGCGGAGACTCCGAGATTTCGGAGCGTTATTGTTGAACATTGGAATTTATTTTTGTTGCCTTTTATTTATTTTCGCGAGCGTCGCAAAGTTACGATATTCCAAAATTTTGTTTGCAAAAAGAGGTTTGTTGATCGTTTGTAATTTCGGAATTCGTTACGGGATGAAAGTTTTGTTTTTCAAGTTATCAAATTTCCAAAAGCTCGATGAGAATAAATGAAGTAATCGAGTGGCGTAAAGCAGGATTCGTTGAGCTTGGAAAAAGAACGTCTCTCTCTTCCTCCAGAAGTTCGTTTGGGTTCAGTTATTTCTCGGGATTTCGGTCCCGAAATCGTAGGACTGTTGACCGTTGCCAGTTTAAACTATGCATGTATACATAAAATCAAATGAAGTGTGATTTTCGTTGATCCAGGGAATTGTTCGTACTTATGTAAGTCGCATCACCGACCTGTAAATATAGCGATGTAACAAACGCCATTTCGTGATGTTTCAATGGTTGAAAATTACAATGTAATCATACGTTTCGAGTTAAGACAATATCTTTGTAGTCCCGGCGCAAAAGTGATGATGATAATTTTTGATCATTGCATTCTCACGTAGAAAAAAAAGTCCCGATCGTCCTGTACATAAAAACAGTAGTCGATGATAACAGTAAGCATACGAAACCTGTCGCAAGGTGATTTTTTCATCATCTCGTAGAATAGCTGTCGAGCGAAGAAACTGCTGATGTAAAATGTTGTACAGTAGAGGAAGTAGAGTATTAAAATAATCGTGGAACGCGATTACGAATGATACCAATCTCAGCTTTGTGAATCTGTCTTAAAGTTACGTTGCAATATAACATTTAATATATTACGATAATACATAAATAAGGTTCCGATCACGATGAGAAGTGCGCTCGAAGACTTCGAGTTTCGTTTGTAATGCAAATTTTCTCACGTTAAAGTGATTCCCTTAGATTCGTGATAATTTGTTGTTATGGAATGTAGCTTTAGATACCACAAAAGTTGGCAATACTTTATTAGATTTCGTACTTTACATAACATGGTAAAAAGCCAAAGTAAATTGTGAAAAGAAATTTTAAATTTCGACCTTGCGGTGGGCGCGTCTGATTTATCCATTTATCTAATATTCAAATATTTATTCGCTTCGCTATAAATTAATCATGCAAAATTATTTACATTTACACGGCGTGCCTGCCGAAGCATATAAAGTTTTTATTATTTATTTTAGTTGCGATATTTATTTCAATGCAATCGGTGTATAAACAATGTTACAAACACACTGACTTTGGACAATTAGAACCTTACGAAAGAGTTTAATTATTTATTTAGATAATAAAGTTCATGATCGGACGTTAAAATTTGCTTTGGATCAGTTTGCGAGCGCACACTTGTATAAATTAGTATTAAGGCCAGTGTTAAATGTATACGCAGTGTACTACTCATATCATTTGATGAAGAAATCCTTCAAAAGTACATTTTGAATATGTATAGATATAAACGGATACATGTCTTTCGTGCGCATCGTACGTCGAAATTTCCGCTCCGCAAAGACGGCGATTTCGGTGTGCGTTGTTAATGAACGTTCTCCCCGCGAGAATTTTACGGTAAATGTTTTGCGGCCTTTTTATGTATAGAAAAGAAAAAAACAAAGAGGGACGATTTTCGCCAAAGGCAAGTCTTAGAAGAGCCAGTATCAACCGATTGTGATATGTGCATTGTTAGAAAAGTAACAACATAACGCCGTAAAATAATGTCTCGATGATGAAAGAAAAGATAACGAAATTTCCAGCCAGTGCCGTAATAAGGAAAGGGTTGCGTTAAGTGTAATATTTTGCTGTAAATATTAAGAGATTGAAAAAAGACTTGTTGCTTCGTCGAAGCAACGCATTTTTTAGTTCATCTCCTTCGTTGAATTGCTAGTTACGGTTCTGGATCTTCTCGGCTTTTCTCGATACTACCAAAATCTTCCAGTTTTCCCGCAATCCATCAAACATCTCAACTTTTTTAGGCTTAATTTTATTGTTTTCATTTTGATAGACGAATTTTACACGCAAGATATATCTATATAAATATGTAATAAATATATAAACACATGAATAAAATTCTGCAACATTTATCACATTTTTTATTTCCTCTTGGAATAAGAAATATTCGACTACTTGAAGTCGGCGCTTTTATGTTGTTATTTTTGACTTTTTTACGTCGAATCATTGCCGATGTATTTTTTTATTGACATTTCGTAATTTTTCATGACATAACGCGCTGATCAACTTTATCGAAAGAAAATCATTTTTCGTGCTTTTACAAAATGTTTCGCAACAAGTTTCAAAAAGGTCTCATATCGATTTTTTACAGTTGCGGTCCGTCGCCTTTGAAATTGTGGAGTACAAAGGTCAGTATGAAAAATATTTTGCGAAGAAAGTTGCTCGTTTAAAATCCAATTTATTGCTAGGTAAAATACGGTTGCATTAGACGAATAACGGACGAGGAAATTCAAACTTTGGTGCTGGAAATAGCAGGAAACAACATATCCACGACTTTTATCACTTGCCCGAAAAATGCGAAAGCGAGTCTTGGCATTTACATGCCGATAATGACCATAATTTTGAAAAATATGATATCGTACTTGACATTCGAAGTGACGGTAATTGAATTGCATATTCTTGCAATAAATCATGTGTAATTTTCAACTCCGATTCAATGTCTTTGAGCAGATAAAAGACGACGCGAATATACGCAGAAGGTTTCGGTTCAGTAGCTTGCAGAAAATATTTCGAGTAAAGCCGTTTTTCACCGTGTGCCCGATCTCGCTGCACCCGGGCTGGAACGAATTACGAGTCGACCTGGAAGATATGACAAAAACATGTTACTGTTCGCGTTACGTAGAAGTCGTTCGCGTGCAAATCAATGCTAATTGCCGACTGAAAAGATTGTACTTCTCGAGCAGGTGGGTTTTTGCGAAATTCATTAAACGTGGATTACAAAGTTGTACGGGTCTTTTTCAGGGAAGTTAAAGACGAAGACATTCCAGAAGAGTACAGAGTAGTGAAATCGCCGAAGGTACAAGAAAAGCGTCTTTCAACCATCAGCAAAAAAACGCTTCAGAAAGAGAAACAGGCGGGATCCGAAAACAGCGAGAAAATACCATGGCTCCAGAGAAAATATTCCGAGGCAGAAATGAAGATCCCGATGACTTCCGAAGTGACATCGCTTGCTGACACCGTAACTTATGTCGTGGCGGAAGAAGAAGAATTAGCCAAAGATGCTAAAACGTACGGAAAATCGGAAGATGGCAATGAAGAAATTCACGAAGAGGAAGAGGAAGAAGCGAACCAAGGCCTGGAAGAACTTTGAAAAATCATATTTATTTTTTCATATAATGAATATAAATTTGTTTCATAATAAAGCTTCTTAATTTCTAGTATCAAACGACGAACTGAACTTATGGTACATCGTAGTCCTCCTCTTCCTTCTTCCTCTTTGTTAAAGGTTCGTCAGCTTCCATTTTCACCAATGGCAGAGTCTGAGCTGTCGTTATTTGTACTTTGGGCTTCGAAATCTGCGGCTTTGTTTGTCCAGTCATCGCTGCTCCCGTTGAACCTAAATTTTCAATTCAAATTTGCATTAGCATGAAATCTTTCTCGTCGTGACACATTTTACAATTTCGAGCACCTGGAGAGAATTTATAGACAGGCTTCGCTATAGAAATGCTCTGGGTACGAGCAACGGTCGCGAGCGTCCCAGCGGGCCTTTTGACGATGGAAATTCCAGGCTTGGCGGTCTCGACTTTGACCCTGGTAGCAGAACTGGAAATGTTGTTGCTAATCACCGAGTGGCTTAGTTTTAACGACGTTTTCTTCATCGCATTCTTGAGCTTGTAATTGGTGGAAGTGAGGCAGTGGCGATCGGGTGGCAATCGCAAGCCGTTGCTGGCTTTAACAAACGGCAGGGGAATGTTGTTCTTAGCCCGCGCGACGTCGAGAAGAACGTCCCGCGGTGGCGGATTCGTAAACGTGCGCTCCAGTTGCATTTTCACCGCGAGTCTCACGTCTTCAAGGTCGATCAACTTTTTCTTCGCATGATTTGCGTACACTCGACTGTCGTCGAAAATGCACGTCACGTATCCTGGAAAATATTCATTTTTTTCAACATTTCGAAATAAATTTTCTCCGATTTTCGGGAATTTTGTTTTTATGAAAATTTGGGTTTGGTAAGGAATTGCGTTTTATGCATCTTACGATAAGTGAATTCCAGTAGTTGGTTGATTACCCTCGGTTCGTACTCAGTAATCCCCATGTCTTTCATAATTGACATAATAACTTGAGCATCTTTCGGAATATGTTTCACGTGACTCGTACTTTTGTTTTTATCTGCCATTGTTATGGATTTTGCTCGTAAATCGAGCTTATTCAACAATAAAAACACGAAATATACAACTTCATTCAACACTGTTTATTAACATAGTCGCCATTTTGGATTTCAGAAAACACAACGTACAGCCGCATTTACAACGCTGCTGTGAGTTGATCTGTATCTTTTTCTCTCTCGCGCAAAGTGATAGAGACGAAACTCTTCCACGAAATCATGTGTTATCTGGATGAAATGCGGTTAGCGTGTGTTTAAAATAGCAAAATAGGCATTTTTTATAGTTATCTATGAAATTGACGTGATTTTTTGCAAATTGTAATAAATTTTTAAGTACTGGGTAAGTCTCCGACCAAAATTTCAGTAAAAAAAGTATAGTGTATGTAGAGTCCCTAAATCGGCCGGATGGTACAACTTATTGATTCTTTTTTTTTAATGTACAATCTTCCCCCAAGCGTCATTTCTACCAATTTCTACCATTTTTACTGTACAGTATATCGCCGCATTCGAAGCATTTATTAATTCCATGTGCATTTTTGTATTCTAGAGAACGTAAAAACTTAAGCAAGTCGAAATAATCTATAGTCCCGATAAAACTGACTCCTAAATATTAAACAGTGGATACATAACCCTCTTTCAAACGAATATGTTGGTAGGTTAAACCAAATAAACAATACTCCACGCACTATTTTTTAAGTCAAACGAGAGATCGTGAAAAAAATTTCCCGGCGAAATAAAACGTATTTTATTTACGAAAATCTCGTCGAATCGACTTTCAAAATTTATCACGATCTTTCATGACCATTTTACTGACCCCCATTGAAATGCCTCAGTAGCCATGGCGATCTATGGTGAATTTGCAAACACAGCACAAATCGCATATATTCCGTGCAGAAAATGGCTACTGGAGTGGATTCAAACATTTCTGTGTAATTTTCACGTCATTTGCATTTTACCGAATCGCTTTTTATTCTTTTCGTCTTTGAAATTGCACCTTCTGATAAATGTGTTGATTTAGTGATACCATGGTACGTGGACGTGGCGGAATGATTCGTGGAGGAAGAGGAGGTATTGGCCGAGGAATGGGGTTCCCAAGGAAGTTTTTTCCCCGTCACCCGTTTGACTACACTTTGTGCGAAGCCGCTTTCCCAAGGGTAAAACCAGCCTCTGACGAGGCGGATTTCACCGCGGCCCTGCTGAAAAAGAACGCGGACATGAGCCCGACGCCCAAAGAGCAAACTTCCATTTTAAACCTCGTGACGAAATTGCAAACTGTTTTGGATAATTTGATCGTTGCCCCAGGGACGTTCGAAGCTTGCGTAAGTTTCATTAGAAGACCAATGTTGTTCGTCGTTTCACTTGAGCATTTTTTGTAGCAGTTGGAAGAAGTTCGTCAAGTCGGGAGCTTCAAAATGGGGACCATGATCAAAGGCCACAACATCGCCGACATCGTTGTGATTTTAAAAACTTTACCGACGAAAACCGCGGTCGAGGCACTCGGCGTGAAAGTTAATGCTGACTTGAAAGCTGCGAATTCGAAGGAACTTTTTAAATTGACCCAGACGGAGCGCGGCTTCGATATAGCGAATAACGAGGCGACTGTGCGTGTTCTTATCACGACTCTTCATCAGAATCTGAGGAAACTCGAGTCCGAGCAGCATTTGGATATCAAAATTTGTCAAGGTATACCGGAGATTTTGGTGAAATGTTTTTGAAATTAATTGGGGAACATACTTTTAGGACATTGGGCTGCGATCAGACACTCCAGATGGTTCGAGGAAAATGCTCACCACTCGAGCATCAAAGTTCTCATCCGTCTTTTGAGAGATTTGAGAAGCAGATTCGAGGGACTGGAATCACTCTCGCCGTGGATGTTGAACCTTTTGGCTCACAATGCCATAATGAACAATCCCAGTCGTCAGGCTTTGGCCATTAATCACGCGTATAAAAGAGTGTTACAGCTCTTAGCCTCTGGATTATTTCTCCCTGGTTCAGGAGGTATTTTATCCTGGTTCTTTGATGTATTATCAATGAGACAAAAGGTTTTAATATGCAATTGACATTTTATTTTTTAAGGAATCTCGGATCCTTGCGAGAGCGGAAATATTCGTGTCCACACTGCTATGACGCTAGAGCAACAAGATTTGGTCTGTTTAACGGCGCAAACTCTTTTACGAGTTTTATCACACGGTGGTTATCGTCCTCTGCTCGAAGGTGGTAACAAGCTGGCGGTAGAAATGAGTGTCTGGGCAGGTGGAGTCGTTGCGAGTCCCCTGGAAAAAGCTTACGAGCCACCGACGGAGCAAGAGCAACAGGAAGACATGGAGGAAAATAACGAGGAAATGATAACCGAAAGTGTGTGAAAGAAATTGCATGAATTCGTAAGTCATTTAATCAAATTCCAGCATTTACGTCTACTTTTAATGCAAACCTTGTATGTATGTGATTGGTAATAAAACTGCATATGGAAATCCTCCTCCTTTTTCTACCAACATCTCATCTTTTTATTCTCTTCGTTGAATACAAAATATTGTAAAACGAAACATTAATTCTACGAGCTGAAAAATGGCAAATGAAAATCACATAACGTTTACGAAGCACCGGTAAAATTTGTGCGTGCAATTTTACTTTTCCAGTACCGAAAACTTTTCACATGCAAGGATCGTGTCCCGAACTCGTGGACACTTGTGCGCAGTTCACCCTCACGCTCTCGGCGTTCTTAACTGGAACTTTGAACAATTTCCCCTGTGGCATGCAAATGCAAACTTTGTACTGCGCCTGCATGCCTCCTTGATTCGGCAAGTAATCAGGCGATATTGGTATGTTTTCAATGTCTAATATGATCCCGTTTTTAGCCTCGATAACGACGTCGTTTTTACTGTTCATGGAAATGTTGCTGTTCGCTGTCCACACGATGTTTCTCGCCTCCAGAGTAGCCCCTTCTGCGCCGTGAACGGAAGTCCGGTTGCTCTCGATGCGCAGCGATTGGTTCATCGGAGCGACGATCCTGTGGGTCTGGGCCACTCTCACTTCCAGGGTACCAACTCCGTCCGGTAAACCGATGTTCGGCGAATCAGTGGAGAAAAACGCGTCGCCGTTTTCATGATTCGAGACCTTAAAAGCGTTGACTCTCGCGATGGAAATGCCGCTCGGGTCGATCTGCGGAATTGGAGACAATTCGAGAAATTAATTTTGGAAACAAGAAATGTTGAATTGATTTATACCTGGAATCGGGAACGTTTGTCACGAATGCGACTTCTCACGTCGATTTGAACGGCTGCTCCGTCTCCTGTAAATTCCACAGGCACGTCTCCGAATCCTTCGCAGACTCCGTTTTCCAGGCAAACCTGAAGAGGAAAAGGATGAATTTGTGTACCTGGAATTTTGGGAATTCGGGAAACTCACGTTGTCGAGGTCGGTGGTTCCGTAGAATTTCACAAGGTCTTCTTCGGGGATGACTTCGAGGGATTCCATGCCCTGGGTGACTCGAAGAACAACGATGACCGTGATGCTGAGGAGAAGGTTGCAAATTCCGATAACACCTATGATTATTGTCAGTGACCATAGGCAGTGCACGTTTTTTCCCTTATCATTTGATATGTAGTCCTTGCTTTTGTAGGAATCGTTTCGCCAGTGATAAGGAGACAAAGTGTCGTCATTGCTGCTTGAAAAAAGTGAGATTTTAGAGATTATCTCAAGAGGAATACGTGCTCTTTTCACACGAAATTAATAATTTCGCTTACTTTACTCTGCCCCGAGATCTAATGAGCGGCCCTTCGCTGTTGGAAAGGTTGTCCTCAATTTTCGATGTGTCTAGTAGATTGGCCATCGTTAATAACTCGAGAGGGAAAAAGTGCGCTGACCTTGAAAAACACCCTTATAATCTCGCCTGGTAAACCCTGAATTCTTAAGCCATTTTTTTATTATTCTCGTCACGCTCGCTCGTATTATAAATCGCTATATTTTTCACCGAAAATTCGACACTGAGATTTTTGTTGGAAATCCCAGTCCGAGACACTCGCCCTCTAAAAATAATGCGCGGCGCAGTTATTTGCGCTTGCGTTGTTTCCGCAATCGATCGATGGTCCATGTGTGATTTGGAAAACTTGAAAAATTTATAAATCAAGTTGCCAACTAACGAGATACGTTTTTCACGAGGTTGCTCGGAGTTTAAAATTCGTATTTTCGCGGGGATTTCCGAAAACGTTGGAGGCAAGTTGCCGCCAAAAATTTTAAACGTTCAAGTTCTCCGTCGATCACGTCACTACGTATTATTTTAGACGGTCGGTAAATTTATTCAAGTATTGAAGTTTCTTCACCGAATATGTTATTAATCCCTTTCATATGGAAAATAAAAAATTCAGTAATCGTTCAAAAAACTTGGGAAATGAGAAATATATTAATTCGAGCCGGAAAAGTTGAGCTGGCGAGTGAGTATCAATATCGACCGCTAGAGCGCGCCAGCGTCGCACAAAAAGCGACGCTACTCCGGAGATTCGGCGCGCGTTCGTCCTGTAGCGGCGGCATTTCCAGCGACAGTACTAGGTCTAGTATTGTCTGTGTCGTGAGTAGCCTGAGATTAAGTACACGCGCGCGCGTACACCCACACTAGGTTGAATATCAGCGCGGAAAAAAGCGACGCACGCTTATGTATGCTGCGTGAGCGTCTCGTGCCGTTCGCGATTTTATCATTCGTGTGAGAGGCGCTGGAAGAGTCGTTGCGCGCCGATGACAATAATCCGCTGGTTCGATCGCTCGGTTGCTCGGTGGTTGTTATTGTTATCGTTCCCCGGCGCGTGTTTTTCCAGTGTCTTTTCTCGTGCTGTTTTGTTTACGGTGCTCGCTGCTTGCCCGAGGTCACGTGTCTTCTGTCTGGTAAGTTTTTGCATTTTGCCGAGTCTTTTTTTGTTTCGAAACCCAAACAATGGACGCGAGTGCGATGGCAAATATGAATTCGAAACGCATTCTCGCGTGAGAATGCCGATTCCATTGTCACTCGCGTCCTTCCGAGAAGCCGGGAATTATTGCAAAGGTGGCACTTTGAGTTAATCAAAGCAGTTGGTAATTTTTATTTGGATTGGCTAGCGAGTGAAAACATTATTTTGTAAAAATAAATATTTGGGATCGTATTTCGATCTCTTATGAAAATGAATGCAATCGAGTTCCGTGGAACACGATCGAATTAAAAACATGTGCAACATGAACAAAGGGAAGAAAGAAAGTTGCACTTTTAATGGTTTCTTTGCGAGATGCACAAGTATGATTGCTAAATTTTGCTATGTATTTTGATCGAATCTTCATGATTGGCCACTAAAAAGATTTTATGTGATAATTTTCAATTAGAAAAAACAGTTACAAAAAACAGGATCCGAGTCGGCGCCATTTGTCTATATAGGTAGCGCCTCGATCGGCGCGCGGGAAAATTTGAAATCCGGCGCTGCATTTAATCGCTCAAATTATTTTTCCGAAATATTTCAATTACTTTCGTCAGTAAAAAACTGAAGAAATTCACATCAGCGATCGATTTCTTGTTATTTTTAATCATTAACCAATTAATTTGTCGAGGGTCTCAGTGTCCCAAAAATACAATAAAAAATGAAATAAAAGTATCCCGAATGAAACGTTTCGAAAGAAAAGCCACAGACTAGAAACGAATCGTCGTTCTTTGTCCCGCAATAAAAGTCGTAACAGGTGTTACGTAGCAAGCGTGGAAATGCGAGAAAAACGTCGCCACTAGTTATTTTAATAAGCGAACTTTTTGCGGTCCAAGCTTCGGCATGCTGGACACGAGTAAAATTATGCGCCGGCAGCTAATTGTGCGTTTGGTATGCACGCCGCAACGCCTTCAAGACCAGGAGGGGAGCGTCGATTCCGGGGTTGGTTTCGCCCCGTTACGTTAGTTACTAAAACACCGCGATTCCTCGGCGCATTAATAAACCCGAGTAATAAAATAACGAACGCATTGATCGATCGGTTCAAACTCGAGCTAAATGTTCGTCGGGGCGAGAGCACGTATCACTCATTGGACGAGTTCGCCGCTTCTGCTGTCGGTATTTTCGACGATACCGAGTTATTTACGGCTTCACACGGTTTGCGAACTAACCGGCAGTTTCGAACTAAGGACAAATTCGATGGGCTGGAATTCCAGGCTGTTACATAAGCGCGGGAATGTTTCGAGACAAGGGACGATCACCCGAGTCGCGCGAATTGCTTTTTTTGCCCCCGCGGCAACTTTGGACATTCTTTGGAGTGAAATTTCACTCCGGAAAGAGTGCGAGTATGGGGTAGGTTTTTTTTATATAAAGAGATTTGCACTCTTTCTGGAGTGAAAAATGCATGATCTAGAAAGAGCCAATTTTCCTTGTTTCGGAATGAAATTTCCCTGAAATTGGATTGGCGCAAGGTTCATTTATTTAGATGAAGTATTGCACTCGGAAAAAATGCAAAGATAGAGCGAAAATTCGCGCGTCCACACCCCATTCGGTGTACGGATTAATGACTGACATAGCAGCATCTGATAAATGAAGAAACTAATTTCGAGCTCTAAATTTAAAGCCGCTACAAAATGCACGCACTGTTCTATAAATGAAAATTAACCGCGCGCGTGTCGTATTTATTTCGCGAATACTTTTGACGAGCGAGTATTGCACGTTTCGCGAAATAAAACGCGTGGGATTGCGCAAAACGAGCGCTAAAGGTCAATTCGCATCGTTCCTGTTTTCACGTGGGACGAAAATTATGTCCGAAACTCGGACGTATCGTTTAACTTCCTCCGTTCCGATGAACAAAAAACCGCGTTTCCGTCGCGGCAACGGCCACTTTTCATTTCGAGACTTTTCCGGCTCGGAAAACGTGGAAAAGCCTCGTTCGCGGCGAGCAATATTTTCCGACGAGCCAGCTGGGGAGGGAAGAGGAGGAGGTTTTTCATCAAACGCGAGGTGAAAAGAAGCGGCGATTGTTGTTCCTCGCTCAATGACTGCGGAGGCTGGAATGATTAGTATCGGTATCATTGATTTCTGGTCCACGGAAGTGCGATGGAAGAGAAGTCTCCGCGAAGGCAAACATTCGTTATGTTCTCATCGCGGGGGAAACATTCCTCGCATCGCTGGTCAAAGCTTTCACGACCAAGTTTTTCTTTTGACTCCGTTCAGGCCTCACGGATCACTTGCGCCACGTACATTTCCGCAAATTTCGCTTTGCCATTTTCAGGGGCCGAAGAAACGCTCGTAATTTTTCGAGATGCGATGACTAGGAATTTGTGTACTCTTGATCGCCCCTCGAATTTTTTCGCTTTTCCCCCGGAAAAGCAAGCTTTGGGAATTACATTTTTTTACTTTTGCCAGGTTTTTCCAGGCTTTTTCGGACTTTTCCGAGGTTTTCGAATTTTCCGAATTTTGTGGCAACTTTGTTTTAGTACTCGAGAGGTTCATCCATTAGCGGTATCTGATTTCGTGCGTTTTCGTAATGAATACTTGGAGAGAAACGCGATGCTTTCAAGCAGCTCGACGTTTCTTTGATTCTCTTCTCTATTACTTGACGATTTATTTTACTCTTTTATCAGTTTCTTATTTTGCCAACTACTAAATTCCGTAATTCGTCACTGCAACAAGTCAGCTTTTTCCGTGGCTACGATGAGAGTCGTTTGCGGAATTGAAAAGCGGTGGCGATTCTATTCGGTTCGGGCTCAACAGCCGGCGTCCATTCGTCTCCGACAAATTTTAGACGAGAGCGAATGCGCAAGGTCGGAAGAGAGTACAATGAGCGCCGAGGAGAATCGTGGAATGTAATTAAGCCGAACGCTGAGACAGAAGATGCGTACTGTCAAATTACTACGAATTTTCCTCCGGAGATGTTTGTCATACTGATTTATTAAGCCTTGGAATATGGATGTCCAACTTTCTTGTCTCTTCAAAGTCAAGGAAAGTCTTGGAAATGAGGCGAAAGGAGCTTTTCTCTGCGGAAGAATTCGTTGTAATAACGCACAGATGGAAATATGGGCTCCCCACGCAAATTAAAATACTCGGGAACGTTGCTTTTTTTTCTTTAGCTAATTAATTGGCCATTTTTTTATGCGTTCATTGAAAAAAAGGATGGATTCGGGTAGCTTCGAGTGTGCGTTAAAACACGTGTCGACTAATGCACCGGGAGAAGTATTTACGAGGCAAACGGAAGAGAACGTAGCAGTCGCATTTGCTGGGAATCTGAGCACTGTTTTCTCGACTCTTGAAAAACAATGGGAGTCGCGTAAGTGTCTGACAAGCCGAGCTGGATGCGCGTTCATTTTCTCGCATTTATACCCTGCCGGAACTATCGCAGCATCGCTATTCCTTCACCGATTGACACGCTCGTCAAAAACGTTGCTCGCGTTTCCGAAACTTTTGTCTCGTTTCCCCTTTCGTCGGGGATTAAAGACGCCCGCGACATGTTTTTACCCCGGTGGAAATTTTCACGAGATTACACGACTTGCAAACATTTTCAAAACATTTATTCCGTTTTTTTAAGTAATTTTCAGGAAAACTCTTTTTTTTTTTTTTTTTCTCGAGTGGGAGTTTTTGAAGTAATTTTTTAGCTGCTAATTCAACAAGCGCAAAAGTATCGCGTGAGAATAAAAAGATGGAGAGGAAAAAGTAGAGCAGAAACGGAGTCGGAGGTGAAGTCTTTTATTGGAGTGAAAAACTCACTCCGATATTAATTCTGAGGAATTGAAAGGCTTTCTCGACCTGTCTTATTTTATGCAGTTTAGAACAGATGTCTAAATAGACGGACAGACAGCGAGGCGCGATAGCAAGGAAGTAAAACGCGGGACGTAGAAGACAATGCGAGAGACGTTATAAGGAGGAACAATGCGTGGGCTGATTCACGCAATATGCATTTCTAAAGCAAGTCTCGATTTCGCACGTTACGAAAATCCGGCGCTACTTCGAATCAAGATCCCGTTCACTTTTTCGCATGAATCATTTCCTTTCCGAGGAAGATTTTTATCAGGAAAACGTCCTGTAATGAAAGTGCCACTCGTTTGGAAAAAGGAAAGTTGTCTCGTTTTTTTTCCCGCGGGCTCGTCTTTCTTTAAACACGGCAAAGTTCACGTCAAGCCCAGCTCTCGCTTGTTACGTTTTAAAAATCTCGAGATTCGCCGGCTCGTTAATAATTAGCGGCTTATTTCCACTCTTGCCTACCCTGCATTTTCGTTATTTTCAATTTCCTCCTTGTCTCTCGTAGCAACGTAACTTATAGCTTCTCTGGCGCGCCGTAAGAATACGAGATTACTCGCCGCGCCGATAGCTAATAATTCTTTAGCCCTTCTCTGGTTTTACAAAGTTTCGCCGAGTACCGGAACGGGGATAATCCGCTGATATCGACGAGCGAGGATTTAATTTCACTTTTATTGTTCTTCATTTTATTCGCAAGTCGCATTTTATGCGGTTTTTCTTTTTTTGCCGCATGAAATTTCATTCCGGAAAGAGTGAAAATAGCGTCGATTCAATTGGAGTAAGTTTTGCACTCCGAAATGTGAAATTCCATTTTCGAAAGAGTAAAAATAGCGTTAATTCAACCAGAGTGTTTTCCAACAAATCGATGAACCGCGGAAAATAAAGAAAAAAACAAGGGCATATATCGGAGGTTCGAGAGCACGCCGGGATATTTCGTAATTTTATAACTCGTTCCCGCGGCGCGAGTCGCGTTTATAAAAATTCGAAATACGTCGCGTTATTAAAAAGTAAATAAAGAGAACGGGAAAAAAAGAGGCGAGCCGCGGGAAGCGTTATTAAATCTCGCTCTATCAAACTTTGCCTCGTAGAAAATTATTTGCATACCGAGTCCCCGCGGTTTGTTGCAAATTTGCCTCGCAATTCGAGGATGATTTTTCTTTAACGAAGACGAGATCTAAATTCGGAACGCGAGGTATAAAATAACGTTAAGGTCGATAATATGCGTCAGCGGTATTGCGAAGTCGATGCTTCGATATCGTTAGCGGGGCTTCGTCACTTTTTATTCGAGCGACAAAAGCTAAAGGGGAAAAGGCAACGGAGCGGAAGTAAATCGAGACGCTTCTTCCTTCTTATGGGGCGCGATATCTCGCCGACATGCGTGATTAAGCCGCGGGCTACTAAATCATCGATTATATTCTCATTAGAGCTGGTCCCAGAGCGCTCAAATGAAGATTCAATAGTCCTGCAGTTGGCTCCGGGCTGACGCCGAACACCAAGCCTCGTCTGATATTAGCCTTTATAAGGGGGGCAATCAATAGCCGCACTCTACTAAATCAAAATTAGCCTGTAATGTATCGGCTTTATCTCAGGGTTTATCACAGAATCTCGGATAAATAGGGACGAACTGAAATCAGGGCGGCTTTTTTTACGTGTTTTTCTGTTGCATTCTTCATTTTCCGTAGCATCGCGTAATTCGCGTTAATGCTCTTGGAAAGCTTGAAATGATCCGTAATTTATTTTCCGATTATTATGCGTGTTTTTCGAGTCGAGTTGAATTTTAAAGCTTGGCAACTCGATTTAGCTTCATCGATCGAGACTCGCGAGTCCCCGTTACAGGAAAGGCATTTTTTCTCCGGCGTAATGACGCGATTCCATGACGGTCTAATGAAACCCAAAGTCAATGGATCCGGCTTTGTAAATAAACATTTCGGACAATGCGCGATTGATTGCCGATACGTGATGGCACACATTTTCGGGGAGAAATTAATTTAGTCCGCTCGAGGGGTGGGGTTATGCCGAGTTTGTGGCGAAGGTATTAATCAGAACTTGGAGCTATCAACGTCGTGACAAGAAGCCGGTAGCACCCTCGGGCCCGCGATCTTTTTTATTATCGAGTGACGTCGAACACGGAATGGGCGGCGATACATTTCGTTCAAGAGGGTTGCGGATGAAGCAGTCAACCCCGGTGTCAATTTGCTACACGACAATTTAGTGTCAGGCGAGATTCGCGAGATTTGGACATTTGGAACACGATTTTGAGGATTTTGAGGATTTCTAGAAATTAAGTGCAACGCGAGCAAAGCGGTTTTTCATCGGAATATATCTCGAAATGAGATGGACGAAAGTATCCGAGAAGCTGGCCGGAAAAAAATGTATTAATTATCCCGAGTTTGATTCCCGCCCCGTCATTTTCATCGTCGAATGCTTAAACGCGGGACGCAAAAAGCAAGCATCATTAGGAATCCAGGAAGTCGAGAGCTGAATAATTAGCGGATGAGCCTGCTTCGGGCACGAGATTATTTATTTTTCATCGGCCATTGCTGGCATTGAAAAAATGTAGGATGAACTTTTCGAGATTCGTGGAATTGAATTTCCTTCGTCGTCGCACGTTGCCACTCGGAGGGCAGTAATTGTTTGCTCTTCGTGCTCTCGGCTAGGCCAGATTAGGCACGGATCTTCGATTCCGCTCGCCTATCTCTCTCTCTCTCTCTCTCTTTTCCCTTCTACTCGTGCTGGAAAAGACGAATGTGCGAATTGAATTCATCCGGAAAAATCGTGGTCGAGGGCTCTTGGGGCGACGACGAGATTAAGCAAGGGCCGTTTGAGAAGCGTGCTGATACAGACGAAAACCGTTGAGAATTTTACACGTGCTTGAATAAATCGATACAGTTTTTTAAACGAATAATTTTGTAATTTCCTTTGTTCGATTAAATGTGTAGGGGGTACAGGTGAAATATTGATTACGAACGACACGTGCAATTTTAATGGTTCCGGGATAAAAAAAACGTCAATGGAGGAGTGGTAATCTCCGATCCTCTGAAAGTTTTACGCCACTCATTACTCGGAAAAAAACGTTGAAAATGATTAAGGGGAAACGTAGCGTTTAACGCCTCGTCGCTGTCGAGATCTATATTTTCTCGAGGAAACGTCGTTATCGGTTGACTTGTTTCCGAAACACCTCTCGCAGCGATTAAGGCTGGCAGGTGCTACCTCGTTTTCGTCTAATATTTCACCTTTTCCCCGTATTTATAGTCGCGACTCTCCGGATTTTGCAATGTGGCCCGCACTTCCGGTCGGCGAGGAATATACGTGGCCGGTACGAAAAGGCCGCGCGCCGCCTCGGCATTGAATCGCTTCCAGCTACATCGGGGTTGCCTGCCAAATCCCTGAAAATCACTCCGACCACTTCAACCCCTACTCGACTTCTGCATTATGCTCTTTAAAAGGCGAGCGGAGTAAAGTCACGTCGCGTATTTCTCAGCTTCTCGCTTTTCCTTACTTATTCTCCAATACGACGCACGAGCAAGGCCTGGAAAGAGTTATGATTTCATCTCGTTTTTAAGGATAAAAATAAAGCGTTCTCGCTGAGAGAGCGAAAGCGAAGTGACCGGAAGACGAGGCGAGGGCCTCGTAAAAAGGCCTCGATCGACGAAATACAGGCCACGAAGCGGAGACATTCTTACGGTAGAGTGGCTTTTGCGGACTGCGAATTACACGCTTGTCGGATGCAGGCTTTCCCCGTGTTACGGGTAAGCTTTCGGCGACGCTGTTACCGGGGCGAGAGAAAAGCGAAAAGTGAATGAAACTCTGGCCGTCGCCGCTCGATAAAGCATCGGCTGCGATTGGCCGAAAGTACCGGCAATGAACATCTGTCGCGGCAGCGCTTGTCGTTGGCGATTCCATTTTTCACCGCGCTCGCGTTCGTCAAAACGTCGTCGTTCGCTCTTTTTCTTTACTCGGGTTTTCGAAATGTGTAAAGACGATTGTAATCTCGGGAAGAGGGATGATTCGGAAGACCGGTCGTGCGCGAACCGAGTCTTTTTCATATTAAAACTGCGATCCGCAGGGAGACCTTCTTTTTTTTCTTTTTATCCGGGAAATACAACAGCTTTATCCATTCTTATTTCGATGTCGAGTATACACGCTAAATCTTTTAGAGTGGGATTGTACTTGATAGTTTGAGTTGATTGCTTTTCGAGTGACATTTCGCTCCAAGAACAAATTTCAATAATTGCAATTGTTAGCAAGTTATAAATGAAGAATCGAGAATAGAGTCGAGTGTCCATTTGCGGCGATAATATCCAGGAGGTTGTTATCGGAGTCCGTTAATCCGTAATGGCAAAACGATTAGTCAGTGCAGTCGAGGGAACCCTTGCGGCCAGCGCTGCAGCGGCACCGCTGACACTCGCACGCGTGCTGTCAAGTTCCGTGCATGATTAATAACGAGTAGTAGCGCCCCGCGTCACGTCGCTCTACTCCCTCCTCCCCTTCCCACTCTCTCCTTGTCTTCTTTTGTTGTATCGCAAACATCGCGCGGCCCTTTTCGCCAGGGATTAAGCGACCAGTCAGCAGTCGCAGACTGCGCGGTACATACGCGCTTTCCCCGTTTTTCATCCATTCCGAGAGTCTCTCTTCTTGTTTCTAATGCCCTCTTCTCTGCGCTTTTTAATGCTTTCTATTTGCTCGAGCGGAGTTTTACCCCGGTAATCTTTGGATCATTTTTTTGTCTTGTCAGACTCGTACAATCTGAGAAACGAAGGAATTTTTTTGTACAAAATTGTTTTTTAAGAGGAATCCGGAAATTCTTTAGCGCGTTTGCATGCAATATTAAAAAAGGTTTTGGTCTCGAAAGAAATATGAAATTTTTACTCTGAGAAATATTGATGGAAGCGCGCAAGTTTCAAAAGCGTTTTGGCATCTTTGCGATTTCGCATTTTAACGGAAAATCTCGTTGGGCGTCATCGAATAATGGCCGGCACACGCGAGCCGTCTGTCGCAGCGCTGTTCGAGGGAGCATAAATTATTCCCCACGCGCATACTGATCCTGGCAGATCCTTCGAAAATGTTGAGCGGGATTAATACGCTGGCGGGCTCGAAAAACTTTGGCCCCCGGAATGCCGGGGCCAACAATTAGAAAAAACGCGCGCTCGACTGATTTATACCAGGTTCCTTCTCTCGACTCATATAATTTTACGTGACGGCGCAAATAATATTACCATGAATATTTTATCTGCGAAGCCCGCTCCGTCGCTCGTTCACTACGAGGCACCTGATACTTCCGCTGGAAAATGAAATAAGACACAGCGATGCAGCCGCATAATAACTTTCTTTTCAAAGACACCGAGAGTCTCTCGAAGAAAAAGTTTACGTTTAATGAACCGCGTCATTGAATATTTGAATGAAATAGGACGGGGTGGCACGAAAGGCGCGTTTTTAAATGTCACTTGCTTCAACTGCATCAAGACGAATGGTCGTTCGTCAATTTTGCGAATTCAGCGAAGAAAGTGACTCGCCTTTCGCGGGAGAAGGCGCATAAACGTCACGTTTAATCAAATTTTATCCGCGCATAAATCGTGCGCGTTTTTGAATTATTACTGGAAGTTAATAATTAATAAATTCCGGTTAGAATGAATAATTATAATGCAGATTGGAAATGAGTCGTGATTCGACTATGATTTTGTTTTCGTATAAGGCTCGAATAGACAAACATCGGGAAAAGAGATTTTATAGTTTCTGGATCGTAAAATAGCAACGATGTCAGCGAACCGTAAATCGCAATTTCTCACATTTCTTCGCTTTTTATGAATGTTCTTGAGCTTGTCGCTGCGAGAATAAAAAGTCCTGGGATTCTAAGTGATTTCGCTATGATTGGAAATATAAACGAAATTGTTGTCGCAGTTTTTATTTTGTTTTTTCCTCATTTCTACGGGTAATTATTGAAATGTGTGTTTTGAACTTTCTTGCAACGTTTTCGTTTCGCAAAAAGTTGAGAAGAAAGTTGATTCGAAAAACAATGAAAATAGGTGTTCCATTAAGCTTATGGATTCGCGGGTTTAAGGAAACAATTGAGCTTCGACCCGAGGCACTTTTGGTCGCGAGTAGTCCGGTGGCGGCGGCCCTTTCCAGTAGTTCCAACCGCCGAGTGCTCCGGCGCGTGCTAATTAATTGGCTCGTAAATTAGCGCCATCACAATGGCCCGGGGAAATTATTGAAACGGGTGGCGGGGGCGCGCGAGTATGCGTTGTTCATCGTAAGAGTCGCGGTGATATACGCGGTATTTCCGGCGCCCCCAACTATTAATACATTCCTTAAACTTCTTCTCTTATTATCGAGCGTTCCGCACATTGAATTATTATTATTATACGCGAATTTGGAAAGTTCTACGTGGAACCCGACTATTTGGCAAATGAAAATTGTGCATTTTGCGGAATAGAAATATTGATGGAACTTTATATGAAATTGGGAAGAAAAAATTGGTATTGGAAATGTAGAAACGCAAAAGTTCCTTTTTCTTTCTATCAAAGCGCTATTTTCGATTACATGTAAATTTGCATCCGCTGATTTTAACATTCGAAAGTGTTTGAGTTGATTTATCGACGTCGGCGTGAATGATGCGAGTTTTAAATTAGATAAGACATGGAATGCTCGGACAAATGAACGTACGCGGAAAGCGTCGAGGAGAGAGACACTTGTCAGCAAGTGAACCTGAAGCCATCAAGTCGCTTCACGTGCAAGCTTTACTTAGTTGTCGCGACGCCGTGACTCTCGGCCTTACGTCCGAGGTCAGTAATTGGGACACATTTACTTGGTAACTTTGCGAGAAAGTAGAGGTGCTTCGTAAAATGAGCAAGAAAGAGCGGAAGAGCGAGATTCGTCGCTCCTAGACGTGTTACGACGCTACGGATTTAGCTTACATCTGGTCCAATCCATTTCGCTATCAGGCAATTCTAGTCGCTCGATACGTCGCGGAATCAATTATTTTTCCTTCCTTTTTTCTCCGACGCCGAAGCCCCGCTCGCGAGCAATTATGAGAAAATGTTAATGTTCGATATATCGCGTCACTCGAAACAATAGAAGAGAAATGCTTTTACAATGAAAATCATGAATAATTGTCGAAGCCACCGTCACGAGAGTAACGAGAGGACAATGAGGACGAGTTAATACACGTAATCTTGTGAAATGCTTGGCAGGGAATGAAGGAATAATGATTTTAGAGAGCAAAACAAGCAAGTTCGCGGTGGCTCTTCGGAAAATGCAGACGCGACGTTTCAAAGTTTACAGTATTAGAAAATTAAGTACCGTTCGTGCAAAAGTCCATAAATATCTTTAATTAAATCTTGCGTTTCGTTTGTTCTCGAATTTATGGCCAACTCGTCATTCTCAATGAACGACTTTCTCGGGATGATGGAAGAGCGAGTTTTTTTTCTCATCCCGACGTTTACGCGTGGCCGGGCGAGCGCAGATAACCAGGAGTTGACGAAAAAAGTCCCTAGACTGCGTGGCTTTCTCATTATCGCGATTGTACCGGTCGACAATGGACGACACAGTTTCGTTGAGCTGAAAAACGGGACAGCGTGCTCATTGTTACGGGACGTTGCTAAAACGAGCGTCTACAAAGATTCGGGGATCAGTAGGACGAACTCTCCGCGTCGCTGCTGGATTATGTTGATAATAAAGGAACAAAGAGGGAGCATCATCGACTCGCTCGCTTAGCCGAACTTGAAACACTTCATTTTCGTCAATGACGAAACATTTCTGGAACGAGAGTTGCGGCTTTTCTTATTGGGAGATCTTGGTTTGGAAAGTGATTGATTTGTTTGTCATGGGAAAAAGAATGGAAAAGTTTGCCGCAAGTCAAAGAGGAATTCTCATAGTGATAAAATCCAGTTTATTACAATGAGAAAACAATTACATTTCCCGCTCATGAATCTCATATGGAATGAGGTATTTTGATCCACGTCTTGTTAAGATCGTTGTAGTCCGTAAGAAATACGATTCATTCAACGTCTCTTCAATTTTAATGACTTGTTTCGCACTCCTTTGACAGTTAGCGGGCTGATTTATGAAAATTAATTATGCCGCAGTCGTGGCATATCAAATTTGTTCGGCGGCATCAGCAAATTAACTGACAAAAGTGAATTTAACATTCCCGGAAGTGACGGGGGAAGACGCGGAGATGATCACGATGGCGTAAAACATCGCGAGTCGCGAGGAACGGGGAAGACTGGAGAAAATCGAATTTCCTCCATTTTTCCTATTACCATTTCTTATTCTTGAGACGCGGTCTCGACGGCAGGAGGCTGCTGCCGCGAGTGGATCGTTTCCACCGACATGGCCTTCGGAGAATACCCGTTACCGATAATCGTATCATCGTTATCGGATGTCATAAACGTTGCATGAGAAACGGATACTCTCCCGTATCTCGCGCACGTACGTACATTCCGATCTGTCGTTGACGCCGGCTATCACCGACTACTGAAAAGCAGAAGGGATTTAAAATCAATGACTCCCAAGCAAATCCGGCTGCAACGTGTGCGGCATGTTCTACTTCTCGAATATACGCCTGGGAACGAATTGCAGTCACAACATCCAATCTTACAGTCCCCGGTATATTCCGCGATCTTATTCCGTATCAATACACTCTTCTTCTTCTTCTGGATAAAAAGCTTAAGCGAAAAAAACGCGTTTCCCGTGGAAAATTTATTCGCGAAAATTGTAATACAACACGCGGAGAGAAAATAAATTTCGGCGGAATATGCGAACTGGGGAAATCAGCTGTTCGAACGTGCAGTTGCCATTTGTTTCGACGCTTGCGCGATGAACGGAAAAAATGCAATTATGTTATGCAATTTTGTTGCAATTTACAATGGTGTAATAAATTGCTGCAGACTTGAGAGAAAAAAGATGTGATTCGAGAAATGCTTTGACATGAACCCCGGATATTTTTGGAGTCGAATGAATCATTGGGCGTAATGACTGCTTTGAATTGCTCGCTTATTCCGTTAAACGGCTTGAGCAAATGACGACGCCTTTATTAGAGCTATCACGATTTGACTGCACTGCCAAAACGCGCGAATGCGATGATCCGGCGAGCCACGCGGCTTCACTAATTCAACAAGCGAACATATTCGACTCCGGCGATCGGACTAATTATACAGCGAGGACATTGGCGAGGGCCCAATTTCGCCATTCCAGCATTAACGTCACTCTTCAGAAATAACGGTGACTTCGTTTTGACTGTTCAGGCCCTCGAAGCGACGAGAAGAAAAACCACGGTTTCCTTGCGATACGAAAAATGCTAAACTTTGAATGACGTTGCGAAGGTGTATCGCATTCTTGAGAAAGGCGGGCTCGAGAATATACGAAGAGTGTAAAGAAAGCATGGCAAGAAATAAATAAATGGCGCTGTACTGAACTCGAACGCGTTGGTTCCCGGCCAAAACTGGAGAATAATCATTTTGGATGTCGACCAAGATACGACTGGCCTTTGAACAGTCGCCCTGGCGCCTCCCTGACCGCTCCGTTTTACAGCGAGCATTGTACCTAAACAAATCTGCGATTCCCGAACATCCTAAGGAACATTTTCGTAAAAGACTTTTACGAAAAATCAATATTTTCATACTTACTCTGGCGATGCGCGGAAAACCTCAAGTTTAGTTACACTTTGAGTTCCCAAGTGTAAAAATGTAGCGGTACACTCTGAGAAAAATTTTGGTAGCGTAACTTTTCTCTATGAATGAGTAAAAATTTGACGAATTCAAGTTCGGAAAGCGAGAGATGAAAAAAAGGATTACCGAATGAGGCCGACAGTGATGCTTATTATTTTATCGCGAAAAAATCACGGCCAATTAAGGAACAGCGTCACTTTGTGTCGGGGCGTATTAAGGGTCGTCGGCGCGCATCGGTAATGACGGTAACGATGTCGTCGCGATTGGGCATGGGGGGGTTTCGTCGCTCCTGATGTTAGCTGCCTGCGACACTGGTGGCTGGGTTAATTAGCATCTCGAGAGAATCGAGACAGATCGATCGGCGCTACGTGCTCTCGCAATTATTTGGCCCGCTAGCGCTGCCATTCCCACGCACGACAAATCGTATGAAGTCTTGTTATAATTCACTCTTCCGCGATAATGCGATAACAATAAATTTAAGAGGAATTTAGGGCGTCGCGGAAAGCGCATTAATTAGTTTGAATTTTAAATTGAATCCCAGATCTTTGGGGTAACGGAAAAACAAAGTAATAACGCTCTGGGCTTTTACGCGCGAAGGCGATAAGGAAGCGACGAGCCAGCATCTCGCGTGGGCTCTTTCGAAAAGGAAAAAGAGAAAGGCTGGAAAGGGCTTCGAAAAATGACGCATGAAAATGGTACTCGTTAATGGTGGCTCCGCGTTCAATCGTTTTTTCCCCTTCTCCTCCGTGAAATCCCGCGCCTCCATCTCTCCCTCTCGTAATTCACCTCCAGGCTTTTCAATTTTTTTTCTACTCCCGCCACCGCGGACACAATAGATCGTTCATTACCGATACCGCAAGCTAGGCAATCGCAGAAGCAGCCGAAGGTCTCGGGAAAAAGAGCCGAATACGGAGAAGGATGTAACGAGCTTCTCGTCTCGCTACTTTTGCGCGGATGCAGATGCGCCCGTGACAAACCTCGGCTCTTTTTTCTGCTTTTTTCGTTCCTTTCTTCTGGAGCCAAAGAATTACCGGATTCTTCGGGTCCTCGATTGCCGTTCCACTGTTCGGGGATTTATCACGAGGACCTTTCGCGATTGCCAAGGGCTGCTTCATAAGTAGGGATTTACTTTTTTGGGGACAATGAATGAACGTCTCGGCCCTCGCGAAGAGAGACGGCGATAGCCATTTATTGAGACGATACTTCGCGTGCGAAAAACTTGCATTTGGCACGCAAATGACTCGGACGTCGGGAATAACAGTGATTGCTGTTTCGCGTGGTACGTGCATACAGCGTCCTCGAACTTTGCTTTCGAAGCATTGATTATGAAACGTTTAAGCGGTAATGAAACAATGAAACTTTTCCAAGTGTTGGGGACCTGGCAAAGCGAACTCGTCAATGTTATAAATAATTTGGTGGCGAATGTCGCTCGGAGAAATGCGATGAATGAAAGTTGACAAGAAAAGAAAGCTGTTTCATTAGTTCGGAATACAAGAATGCGAACTTTTTTGTGTTGCAGCAAAGATCCCCGTCTTGGCATAGTCCGGAAGCTGCGGCGACGGGACGGGCAAACGTCCGTCGCAACGAACGATGGCAGCCGCGAGCTTTCCGGCCAGCAGCTTCCCTAACGTCGGCGTCATAGATAACTGGTGAGTAAAAATTCGATCGTTGAAGCTCGGTTGGTTTTTAAGATTGCGTCTTCTTGTCATTGGACGATGCGACGAGACACCGTTCGTATCGATCGTTGTCTCGCGATAAAATTGATAAACGGAGAGATCGCGTTTCAGTTACCTCGTTTTTTCATTTCCCTATAAATTTGCTCAAACTTGCAATTATTATTGCAAATGAAGTTTGGATGAATTCGTTTGCAACAAAAACAGTTTCACGACTAAACGCTGCGGTTTGTCTCGAAACTTTTAGCTCCGAACGTACCGCTGGTACGACCGTAATTGCCGTTTTTATTTTATTGTCAAACTCTTGGAAAATTCTGTTGGAAGTGTCGGGAAATCTTGATGAAAGTTTTGAAAAATTCGATGTACCGTTAATTGCAGTTTGTTCAGATTAAATATGCATAAATTAAGTATTGTAATTGCAATAATTTTCCAACCTTGTACTAGAAAAATTAGCATTTCTCTTCGAACTTTCAAGTAGATGTAAGCATTGATTTTACCCTTTTCTTTTCTGGATAAAGAAAATATCGAAGTTTCGTACGTCGAGTGCCAGGCAAGCCCGCATCGATTCGAGTTTTTTCGTGCGCGGGAAGGGAACTAACTTACAGAAAAAGCTGCTTTTGATGTTTCATAAACAAAAAAAGCATTTCCCCGCGGTTCATTATTTTCGAACAAAACTCCGCGTTGGAAAAGTCCGGGCATTTTACGTGGAAATTTGAGTGGCGTATCAATCTCGGGTTCTTGTACCGAATTTTCGAGTTGAGCATCATCATCCGTGACGTAAATAGGCCTCGGAGACTCGCGCTAATCAATTTCTCTAAAGTCATGAAAACGAGCGGAGCGTGAGGAGGAAGGATCAAACCGGAAATGGTCCCGGAGGTCTCGTGCTCGCGCCCAACCGAAAGAACCGTAATCAAAGCCGCAAAAGCGAGAGACCTACTTTTACGGGAGATGAAGCTGGTTTTGAACCCGCTCTTTCGTCGAGTCTCGGCTACGGTTTCAGTTCTGCCAACAATAACTTCCACCTCGGCCCATTGTCTATGCTGTTTGGATTATTTTCGCCTTGAAAGCCCGGAGAACTAGTTGTTGTCTACTTCGAAACTTGGAAAAAGGCCCTTCGTGAAAAGACACACGCGCGCGCGCGCGTTTACCTCGCACACATCTATGAATAAATTCACCTAAATTACGATAAAACTCGATTTCCATCGTATTATTTTCAATGATTTCATTTCTGGGCAAATTTCTGCGGTATGACGTAAGAAATGACTTTGGTTGGCGAAAAATCAACTGGATTGGCTTGTACGTCGAATGAACGCGAAGAGATGAAAGAGATAAATGTTACATGGGACAATTCGCGTCTTGATCAGACCCAATAAAGATTTCATTTGGGGAAAATGTTTCACGTGAAACAAGGGTTGACCCAAACGAGTTTCCCTGCAGTTTGGAATTTCAGCTCGGTCGGGAAATGGGAAATATCGAAGTACCTGAAGTTCCAAACGTTGATAATAAACGAAAAATAAAAAATAAAAAATTGAATGGAACGGTTATTGCTGATGTGCGGGGACCCAACCCTGAGGTACGTAATGAATAATAATGGCCAGAAGGGT
>JABFQM010000697.1:0-30293 GCA_022816865.1 Zelostemma sp. ZL-2020
TCGATACATAACCTAGATCTTTTGCTCAGGCGGCTACATTTGGGAGTGGGTCGCCATTTTTGTCTTCGCTACATTTGAGAGCGATTGCCATTTTCGATTTCGCTACATTTGAGGTAGACGAGTGTAATAGTTTTCGTGGTCTTCGTAACAGCGCTCTAGTTACTCTAGTCTAAGTCTAGTCTTCATGGGGAGTTCAAGAAGAAATCGTGAAAATCGGGCTATTATCTTATCTTATTTAATCTTATCTCTGCTTTTAATAACACTGAAGCATATCTGTCATGTTTGGGAACGTTTCAAAACAAAACAAACGCCATTTAATTGTCCATGCATTGTGTACATACATAATTGAAGTGGAGATATGAGATTGCGATCGATCCCGAACAAAAACATCGATTGTTTGAATTAATTAATTTGCATCGAACTATAACGAAGGACAGAAAAGAGAGTCGTGGATTGCTAAAAGTTTTCAAAGAAAAGATTTTTATCCATTTCTTGTGATCCACAGATTATCAATCGAAACCCTTGGAAAATGCTGTGATATTCTTCGGAAGCTGTGGCTTCAAAGTAATGAGGTTGAGATATAAAATATTCCGTTTTTCAAAAGTTTTTGCTGAGACATTTTTGTAATACATACTTTCATTTCTAGGAAAACACGATCTCTACATTTGACGAGAAAGAAGAAGAACAGAACGTGAGTCAAAAATAAAGTTGGGGTTCCGGGAAACCATTGGCTATGTTATTGAAGAAATAGCTGTCCCAGCCACGAATTTCAGATGTTGATTTGGAACGAGCGTCGATTAAGTTTTCTGGAAGCGAAGGCAAAAGAATCGAGACGACGATGAACGTCCAGGATGTTAAGAAACTTAGTAACGGTGCTGAGAACAGAGACCTGAAAGCAGATTCGAAATCACAGAAGAAAAATAAGGAAGACTATCAGGAATCATCGAAAAATCCATTCATCCAGCCAAGATCAAATTCGTCTCCACATCCAACTCCGGAAAGAAACATTTTCCTCTCGAACAGATCCCAAGTCTCTTCACATCCACCTTATTCAAATAATTTTGCGCACTCAAAATCTACTGATACGGCAACAGTGTCGCTGGATTTTGGTTCAAGTTCTTTGCCCTCAAGTATTTCGAATGTTCCCCAGGTCCTGACAGCAAATAATTATGGCGCTTGTACGAGCATGTTTCCGGTTCATAATCCATTGACCACGAGCAACTATGAATTCGCCGCCAATCAACAATTGACCACAAATGGTTATTGCGGAACGGTGCCATCAACGATACTGTTTACAGGAGCACTAACACCGGTACCATGTACAATGGCCATTGCTTACGAAACGATTCCAGCGCCGCTGGCCAATCAACTTTCACCAAATCCTGTGCCAATAAATGAATTTGCTTGCAGCGGAAACAACCACAACATTTCCGTGGACATGGATTTGCAAACAATGCCCTACCCCGAGAGTTTCCATATGTTCCCCCAGCAACCGAAAACGCAGCAGGAAATATACATGAGAATCAATAGCTGGGGTTCTCACGATCCCCGAAGCTCTGTCGATCGAGATTCCAAGAACCTGTCTAGTTGCAATCCTTGTCGGAACTCGATCCGACGCGTCATCCTATTCCAGAACTCGCGGGAAGATTCGATTCAAGATGAACCAGCGGCAAATGTATATCCTTGCAAAGCTTGCGAGGACTCGGTAAAATCCGACTACACAAGCACAAAGGATCCAAAAAAATATAGCTCTTCAAGGGACAAGGTCGAGTCGATAACGTCGATGGACTTCAAGAACAACCCGATTCTCAGCGAGAAAGAAAATTTGGAGGCGAACCCGGAAGAGACGCGGTCGCATAGAATCATCAGCGAGAAGACTGGTTCTGGGTATGGGATTCAGAGTTTGAAGATACCAAAGAAAAAACCGCTGGAATCTTTACCGCCTTCGCTGATTGTTGAATCTAAGTGGGAAAACTGGGATGCGGATGATCATCAACCTCAGATTGGACCTGAAACCATCGAGTCTGCTGATGAGAGTGTTGAAGAAATGGGTACAAAGAAGACGATGAATATCAGGGTCGAAGATATAAACGGAAAACGGAAAACGGGGGGAAATGTTTTGGATACCAGAAGTAGCAGTTCTTTGAGCAAGGATGACCCTGAAAACTCTGATAAGATAAGATATAAAAGGAGCAAAAGTCGAATCTTTGAATTCGACAGTACCAGTGATGAAATTGCCCTTGCTGAGCGACTTAGAAAAATGAAAGCGAAGAAAAGGAATGCTTCCATGATGGAAGATACTGTCAAAGTCGTGGAGCAAAAAAAGCCGGGTTGGAGAAACCTGAAACAATTATACAGCGATCAACGCGAGTTCCGCTTCTATCAGGACATAACAACTGAGAAGAAAATGCGAGGTTGTAGATTCAAGAAGGATGGACAAATCATCAACTATTCGATGAACAAGGATTCGATATTGGAAGAAAACCAAGCAACGGACATGACAAGAATCTGGAAGAGGCGAACAAAGCAAAAACAACCAAAGAAAAGCTTGGAAAGCTCGAAGGAGCAAGTGACTCAGGTAAGTCAAGTGACTGGGGTTCTTCCAGAAAATTCAGAATTGGCTGGAAACTGTTGATAATTATTCAAACTTTTTTTGACAGGAACACGACGCTCTTGCTGGGAAGAAGAACGATGATCAAGAGGACAACATGGAAGTCAATTCTTCTGCCAATCATATGACGATGGAAGAAATAGCCTCAGAAAATAAAAAGCAAAAGGATTCGGAAATCATCCTCAAAAAGCTACTCAAGTACAGGGTTAAAGAAACCTGTTGCAAATACATATGCTTTTACTGCGAATTCATTGGCAAGGAAATCGTTTCTCATTACGCGGTGTCTCACCCAGACGAGGAAGTTGTGATTTCCAGATTGTCCATGCAGAACGCGCAGATTGCGATCGACGAGTCGAAAACTTTAAACTCCCACGAGAAGCTCGATTCCAACGTCACAAGCCAGTTTAGCTGCCGATTCTGTCCGTTCAACATCCGCAATCTCAAGAATCATGACATTGAGTGTACTGCCAAGAAGTTTTTCATTCACTGTTCAGGACACACCGGCGAGTTCCTGTTTGGGTGCACCGAATGTTCACACAGATATGCTGATATGAATGTGGTATCGTTTCATTGCTTGAGTAAGCATAAAAACTTGATCAAAGCCGGCAAAATTCCCATGGACACCATTAGAGAAAAGAAATTACCTGATGACTTTTTTGCAACCGGCAAAGTATACGGTTACATCTGTTCCGTGTGCAACTTTGTGCAACTACAGAAGAAAAACGTGGAAGAACACATGCGAAAATGGCACTCGTGCAGCGATGGAGGGAAGCTGGTGAAGATAAACATGTCGCTTAGTTCCGAGGTAGCTTTTGCATCCGTCAAACGGAAGGTCGAGAGAAAGGACAAATCGATGAAGAAAAAAAGGGCAGAAGCTTCACCCAACGGAATATTAGAGGTTGACGAGGATGAGAATTTGGAAAAAAGTCGGAGTGCTCTTGAGAACCAATTGAGACAGGAGTATCGAGAAATTGGAAAAGGAGAAAGAGATGAGGAAGCGAAGAATTCAATAATAACTGAAGACAACGAAAGTACGACTAATCGTGAAGATTCTTCGATGGACGCCAGTAACGTTGAGTCATCTTCAAAAATATCCATAACATCGATGATACAAAGGCTTACCGAGAAAGTTGCATTAAAACGGATGGAAAATGTTTGGGTTGAGCAGAATCAGGTGACGCAGGAAAAGATCAGGAAAGAGGAAGAAATTTCCAAGGTCAGAAATCGGGTACGCGGAAATTTCTTTTCTGACCATAGCGAGAAAGTGATGGAGAAAAAAATTGAGTTGGTAATGCTGGATGATGATGATGATGAAGATGATGTCGAATTTCTGTGCGAAAAAAAGAACAGTCCTTATGATCCAGAGAGAACTTTGTCAACTGTGGAAGAGTCTGAGGAGTCTTTGATCATGTGCTGTGGGAGGGTTCGGGTGGAGCCTGAATCTTCTGAAGCAACGGACATGAATTTTGGTAAGTTATGTTTATGAGAACGAAATTCGAATCTCTCACTTTTAATTATCAACTGTGTAAAAAAGCGTTTCAAACTTGACTGAATCGAAAATTTTTTTCTTCTACAGTTGGATGCTCGACCGATCTTATGGAGTTTGCAGTAAGAAACGAAAATTTTGACTTTGGCAACGAGATGGTAACGAAAAAACTTATATTCCTCCAATTTTTCAACACCAAAACAAAAAGTTCCAAAATTCCGAATCTTTTCCAGGCGAACAAAATGAAGGATACAGAAACCCCAGATTCCCCAGTTAAAAGAACATCTGCACTTGATATAAACTCAGCAACCGTGCAGAAGGTGCCCCAAGAATGCAGCAATTTTTCATCAACTTTAGAGGGCTTGGCCTTGAGGGTTGCGGATTCTTCTTTACCTAGCTACGACATCATGCAATTTTCCACTAACTCAACTTTCCCCGAAATTGAGATGCCCATAACAGTTTTTAAATCTGACGAAACATACGTGAAAATGCTGAACCCAGAGAAGTTGATGCACTTGTACAAGTGCATGGGACGCGAGTGCAGTTTTACGAACAAAGAAAAGGAAAAGATGAAGGTCCACTATGGAATTCATGAATCGGAAGAAGGGTCGAAACCAATGTACGATTTTTATAACTGCCCGTATTGCGTTGTCCCTTTTAATAACGCGGAGCAATTGATGGTGCACTTCGATGAGAAACATAGCTTTTGTAACTTCCAATGCTGCTTTTGTTTCTACCGGGCTGTCAGCAAAGTGCACGTCGAAGTTCACCAGGTATAAAACTCTTCCCGTTCAACTGTTAAGAATGAAAAGTGAATAATCATTAATTTTTGCAGAGTTTGGTGCACCCGGAGATGGATAAGAGGGTGCTGGAAGTAAAATCTTCTGGATCGATGCCTGAACCTCGCATCACCCTCCACAGTCAGGTTCTTCCTTACACTTGTAAAATCGGTACGTTAGCTTGGTTTCTTTTTCAACTTTCTGTTCAGTTTTATTCGTTAAACAATGCAGAAACGAGTAAGATTATTTAACTAATTTGTCATTCATTTTCCAGGCTGCGATAAGCACTTTTACCTGGCGGAAACTTTCGTTTCCCATTTATTGAGGAAACACGCGGAAATAAAAGTTTACGGATGCCACATGTGTGAAGAGACTTTTCAAACTACAACCAATCTCATTGCGGTACCTAAAAAATTGTGTAATAATAAGAATGAAGGTACATTATTTCTTCGTAAATATTCACTGTTCATCATGGTTTCCAGCACTACAGTATCCATGGCATTGATAAGTACCAGTGCGTGCATTGCATTTTTGGAGCCGCAACATTATCAGAAATTTATGTTCATCTTTCCATCAAACATTATTATCAAGTTCCCATAATTTTGGAGCGCACGTTGCCCCCGAAGGTACCTACGAAAAATAACGAGAATGAAGTTGATGCTCTTTTAGTTTAAATAAACTTTACAATGCAATTATTGTTTTTCAGCCGATACAGTCAATTAGCGCATTCAAGCAACTGGTAACGCGAAATCTGGAGGATCAATCGTCCGAGATGAAAATCAGCGCGCATGTGTCTGGCGCTTATGACAAAGTGGCAAAGAAACTTTCGTTTGCAATGAAGGACTTCAATGGGTCAGAAGAATCTCGGAAGATATTTTACATTAATCCTTATGAAAATTTTGTGCCATTCCAAGAGCCGCTCACTTCGAAACGATTAATGCCCGATTTAATGGGAATAAAAAATTTCAAACTGAAGTTATTGGTGTCGGAAGTAAGAAACAAAGAGCGCAGGAAAATCTACCAGTTGATTCCGGAGTGAATTTATTGACGTCAATTAATTCAGTATTCATGTATCATTTTCATTCGTGTGTTTTAATACATTTGAATTATATATTTATTGATTTAAATCATGTTTTGTCCTGTCTTTTCATCTGCTTTGTCTTTTTTTGAAATTGAAAATAAACATTCTTCTATTCATTTAAAAAATATCATTCTTACAGAAGACAAATTAAAATTAAAATCTTATAAAAACTACGAAAATTATAGCGAGAACAATAAGTTCATAATGACAATAATTATAAAACGTACAATGATTATACGTAGAGCCATGTTTTTCGTCCATGCATAGTTTTCCTTAATTATAATAGGAACTATGTACCAACAATTCTAAATTAAGACATTTAATTTCTAGTTCACAAATTTTCAAATAATACATCAACGAACTTTACGAATGCGAAGAGTTGCGAAAAACATGGCTCAGTTTACAAGAATATACTATAAAAACATTCGAACACTAAATAATGTTCAGTTCGTTCGACGAGCGTCTAGCTTTCAGCAAAATAAAATTGACAATGATTACATAAGTTTTATATGTTGAATTACAAAGCATGGAAAATGCTTTTTTGTAAAATAATATTCAAACAATAATTATTCAAGTATGTTCATCCTTAAAACTAAGTTCCTGATTAAAAAATACTTCATGTGTTAAAATACACAAAGAATATTCCTTTAGACAAAAATGCATTCCTAAAAAAAAAAAGCTTTGTTCGCGTTCATTGATTATTTAAATTTAAAAATATCCGGATTTCTCTACTTAGTAGATATTAGCCACATTGCCCAGAGAAGTTGAAGTTATTCCAGAAGAGTTTGTTGTCAACGAATCTGAAAAAAAATTTTTCAAAGCAATCATATTTCAATAAATTTTCCATGTTCTTCAACTTACAAGTGTTCAGCTGAGAATATAGGATCTGGTACGTCGAGAGGGCAATTTCATTGAGACTGTCGAGAGCTTCTCGCTCAGAACTCATCTCATTTCCGCAGCATTCAAAAATGGGGTAATTTTCTTTGAAGATGCAGATCTGGAAAGAAAAACAATCAATTCATTATTCAGATCTTTTCTCGATGTTTCAAAATCATTACGGACTTTGCAAAAGTAACCCAAGGATTTGGGCGACTGGTATACGTCAAAGACGCAATTTGCATGCCACATCTTCATCACAAGGTCCCTCAAAACATCAAAGTACGACAAGTCCCTATTCGACACTTCACTCGCATTCTTGCGAGACTTGGATCTTGTATTTATCCTTCCCTGTTGTTTTTCTGAAACGTTGTTCTTTCCCTGGGCCTTACTGATGGCATCATTGATGCACCGCTGCCGCTCTGAACTTTTTATAGTACCAATGGGTTTGGCCCAGCACACTTCCCACTGGAATCTTTCAGCAACACCACCAGGCCCTGTAAATAATTATTTCCAAGTTTTTCTTGTACATTTATGCCGTCGAATAAGATGAAAAAACCCACTATTCATTATGTTCAGCACATTTTTAGCTGCACTTCGAGTTTCGTAATGAACGAATGCAAAATGGCTGATTTTCTTCAGCTTCAGAATCGGAGTTTTCGTCGCTTTTTGCAGCTCTTCTTTCATCTGATGCGGCGTGGTCTCCAGGGAAAGATTTCGTATAAAAAGTGCGGTGACCTAGAAAGAACATTTGCGATTAATCGACAAAAATATCAACGTCTGCCATTTCTATTCTACCGTCTCCATGACGGCATCGTCAACGGGATCTCCAGGTTCGGGATCAGCCCAGTCAACAGCCACCTCGTGATTCCACAGCATGACTTTTCCTGGAACGAGTTTACGGCGAGCCATCGCCGCAGATCGGTGATCCTTAAACTCGACGAAAATGAACCCCCGGTTTAAACGACGATCCGAGGAGCTCGGGTACAGATAAACATCGACGATCCCTTCTAGCATCTTTGTCAGCTCCTCCAAAAACTCCTCCTTTGCTTTGTCCTTAGGGACGCCGCCGAAGAAAAGTCTGCAATTGTCTATCGATTTAACGACTCCGATGCGATGACCCTTACGAATTTCTTGACCGTCGAGCATTTCGCATACTTTGCGAGCAATTTTCGCATCTTCGAAGAGTGCAAAAGCGTATCCACGAGTCGTTCCCGAAAAATCCAGCATCATTCTCAGCTCCAGGACTCGGCCGACCTAAAAAATTCAAATTTTAATTAATTATTGTCCTTGCGTTTTAATACATTTAATTTTTTGTATAGTAATTTAGTTCTTGAGTTTTCGATTGAAAACTCAAAACATTTCGTAAAAAAGGAGACAACAAAATGGCGGAAGTATGGAAAAAAACCTTGTCCAAAATCGGGAGAAGTTCGTCTTCGAAGCAGTCGCGGGGAAGGCGCCCGATGAAAACTTCGGCGCCTTTGGCGTGATTATTGTTTTTCAACAGCATCTCCGGGGCCGTGATGCGACGCTGGCCATTTTCCTGCACTATTTGATAATCGGTTTTCTTCGAAAGCTCGAGCAGTCGAAGTGTGACTTCGCAATCGTCAACCGAAGTGCTTGAATTCGCGCTAGCACTCATTTTCAATCAAACGTTTACCTGCAATTACGAGTTTTGCAAATTATTGGCGAAAGTTTATTTCCCAGCCGCGAAAACCGTTGCGATTTCTCGGAACCGCTCGACCGCGTTTTCATCCGTAATTATTTTCCCGGCATTTTATTTATGCGGTGATTGAATTGTTTAGAATGCATAAATCGTTCATTTATTACTCACGTGAAATTTGCTGGTTCGGATTCATAAATCCTAGTCGAATAATGGCTAGCTTTCGTTGTCGAAATCTAAATTGCAAATGACCGAACACAACAAGTGACATCGAAAAAATTCAAAGTTGTTTCCAGGAAATGGGGGGACGCGTCATAACAAGTCGCGAAGTCAAAAGTGGCGCCCCACTCACAAATGTTATACGCATGCGCCGCTACATTTGCAAGTAGGTGCGATTTGCGGCGATGACATTTGAAGTAGACGTCAAATTTTATTTCCTCCCTAATATTATGAGAGCGATTTGTCAAACATTTTCTCTGTGACAAGAAAATCCTAAAAAAACAGTGCATTTCGAAAAGCACTCATAATGTCGTGTAATACGTGTCAATCAAAGTACTCGTTTTTCACGCGCGAAGTAAGTTGTTTTTTTACGCATAATTTTTTGTAGGTTACATATTCAATCCGTCATTCTATAATTTACGAAGTATTTATTTGACGAAGACGAAAATTTAACGAAACGCGCGTAATCATCGTAATCCTCTGTTGGCAATTAGCACGGATGTCCGAGTTGCGGATTTTCCTTCTGCAGCAAGTGTTTGAAGTACAAATGCGAGCTGCCCAAGTGCGGCGTTAAAAAGGTGTGTGGCAAGTGCTTTAATAAGCTCCAGTCGAGGAAAATGAGCACCGACGACGCAGAAGGAGCCTCGTCCCTCGAAGAAACGACTCACCGAATGGCACCGATTGACATAACAAAAAAGTAAATCGCGAATTTTACGCGATTTATTTTACAGATTCATATTTGATTTTTAACGTGTTGCTTTTGCGTGATTTCAGATTGGATTCCTTGGAAAATCCGGCGAAACCTCCGATAGTCATGTACAAGCAGGAAGACACTTACTGGAATAAACTGAAAAATGGTTTGGAACCAGCGGATCACGAAATAGTGAACCGTTTAATGAAATTGAAAGACGAGGAGAAGCGGGAATTGCCGAGCGTCGCGGAAATCAAAAGGAGATTAGCTTTGTTGAAGGATCAGCAGCCGGAAAACAAAACTATAAATGTGAAGTAATCGCGTGTTTTTGTATCGAGGAAACTATGACGAGTCAATTCATTGACGCTTGTTAATTTCAGGTACACCAAGTTGATACCAGAACTGATCAACAGAAAACGGACGATCTTATAAAGGAATATTTGGAAAGAATGCAATTGGAAACTGATTCGGTCGGCGATATTCAGGCGAGATTGGATTCCTTGAAAGGACTTGATCCTTCCAAAGTAGGAGATTGTATTTTTAATCTTCAGAAGTTGTTTTGTAACTTTTTAAAACGATTTATTGTTTTCCAGGTTTCTGCGTCGAAGCGCAACATGGATGAAGAAGAAGACACCGACGCGATAACAAAAAAGCTCATTAAAAAAGCCTTAGCCGAGGCAGCTCTGGAGTCGAAACTGGGCGAAGTTGACGAAGAGGAAGAATTAGAACAAGTAACGAAACGGTCAAATTTAAACCAGATTTTGTAAATTCTGAAAGCACTGCAAATTTGGTTTTGCAGGAAACGAAAATGAGCGACGAGGAAGAGGAACCTCCGTGCTGTGAAGATTGTGGGGACACCGATGACATGGTTTACTGTCGTGGCTGTAAGAAAATATTCTGTGCAATTTGCTTCGAGGACAACCATGACGAAGATGAAACCGACATGAATAAACACAAAAAAATCCCTTTGAAGTCATCGAAAAAATGTATTCCAGATTAACGTTTAACTCAAAATAAACATTCCGCGAATTCGCTTAACAAAAAAGTTGGCAATGAGCAACTTTTTGAGTTCTTTTTTATTATAATTCGCATTGCACACTGTGATACGCTTTATATCTAAGAACTATTGTACATTTTGCAGCTTCACTTGCGCACAACTGAATAACATTTTTTCTTTGACAACAAATCTGTAAAAATGAATTAAAATATTTTTTGACTGAAAGCATTTCCAAACAACCGTGTACTGTAACATCAGGTCAATTGGGTAATCTCATGGTTTGTGGTAACAGCGCGTTCCTTTCATGATTGCCATTTGACTCATACTTTACAAACACAGGATCTTGTTTGCTCATTACTGTAGCAATTATGAATAAAATTAATCTCGTAAACTCGCAACGTTCTTGAATTTATCAGATTTTCTTCTGACGAATTAAACAAACACAAATTGATAATCAACTTGAAGTGTTATTTTAAGATATTAACAGCGAAGAATGTAAATACTAAAAAAATTTTCATGTGTATTTTAAAATGAGCAAATAAAATTTTTTCGCACGGCAGTAAACTTGGGACTTTTGCACAATCGTCGTGGGTGCTAAACAACATTTTACGGCATTGCGTGTTCTTAAATTAGATCCTCTTTGATGATTTGCGTCCGTGTGTTATATTACAAAACAACGTATGTACAGGCGACGAAACAAAAGAAGCAAGTTATAAATTGTAAAATCGAATGTCGGCGTTTTTAATTTTCAACTTTGCACAATTTTTGAATTACGTTTATTTAGCAAAAGAGATTACATTTCAAGTAACATGGGATAAAAGGGAGTAGAAAACACCGATTTCAAAGACTATTTTTGAAATATATTTTCGAATACCATGTTAAAGTTACACAGACTTAACACTAAATATTTCTACAAACGTATCGAGAGCACAGTCTTGATACGTCTTTCGATGTTTCTTCGTAATTTACATTCAATACTCGAAAATGATATTTAAAAACAGTAGTTGCTCGGTAAAATTCATTCGTAATTATCAACTCAGGCATACAATAAATTAAAAATCGTCCGCGACGCGAACGTGTCGGAATATGCCTTGATTTACATTTCGCATTTCTTTAATACTACTAGATGTTGCGCGATGTCGTAGAGTATTCGGAAAAAGAGATATTTTTTATCATTTCTAAGTGTAATCTTCGATGGATCACTTACTTAATTCATTTTTTAAACAAACAAACAATAGCTAAATCATTGACAAAAGTCAAAGTATCAAAGAATCAATTGCATATAATAGAATGAAAATAAACTCGATAAAAACGCAAAGACTCTCAACATCTCCGTCGTTTATCCAAGCGTCACTTTATTTTTACTTCGGTATAATATATAAAAAATATATAGAAGCTTAAGAATACACATCGTTAACATGAAGGCTTTTTGTGAAAAGTCGGAAGAAAAAGCCGCCAAGAAAACAGATTTCTCGGGCGTCCAAGGTTTTTCTCGTGGAGATGCGTACATTCAGTTCTAGCGCGGCGAAGTCGATGAAGATTACAAAATAATACAAAAAGAATTTGAATCATTCCATTTCCGCGTTTACAATACATTTCAAATTTTGATTAACATTAAAACGGATCATTCACAAAAAGTCGATCAATTCATTTCTGACTTGCGCTGTTGCTTTTTTCGCAAAAGTCTCGATCTTCAAACTTCCCATTTCAACCGGGACTAAAAATCATTTTACTTCGCGGTATTTACAGCCTCTGGAGGAGGCAAAGGTATCGCTTGTTCGGACACCGGTTCCGGCTTCTTCTTCTTCTTCCCCTTTTTCGGGCTCTTCGCTCCTTTCTCCTCAGTTTCCACTTTGTCCAGCTCCGCAACATTCGTCTCCTTCGCATCCCCCAAAACTCCAACTTCCTCCGCGACCGGAGGAACTGGCTCGTCCTTTGGTTTTTCCTCCGCATTTTTTTCAACCTCTGCCAAGGGTTGCACTTCCATAGACGCGTCCGGAACAAGCATCACGGAAATCTGACTAGCATTTTCGTCTTTCTTCCCGGGTTCGGGACACGGAGGTAGAGGAATCGCTTCGACCTGTTGCGTCTCGGTTTCCATGGTTTCAGCCTGAACCGGTGTCAAAGTTTCTTCCATTTTCAGCGCCTCTTCCACAAAACCCTCAACTTGTTTCTGTTTTTGCTGTTCGGTACTCAAAGTCATGGACTCCAACAAACTTATGGAATCCTGTATGCTCTTAATCGCGTTTTTACGAGCCTGCCGCACATTCTCTTTCCCCTCTGTTTCGATATCGTCCAATTTAATCAGTTCCCGGGTCAACATTTCATCCAAATAAATGTACTGCTTATCCTTCCGCGAATTTCCCGTGAACTCTTTCACCTGTTCCGTTAAAGAATCAACTTCCTGTTGAACTAAAGAGACTCGTTCCAGCGGGTCCTTCGGCAGCACCTGCGCTCTTGGTTTCGGTGGCTCCTCAGGTTCCTGTTCCTGTTCCTGTTGTTGCTGTTGCTCTTGATAAGAACCCCGAGATTTTTCCATCGGCGGTTGCCGATGCGGTTGTTGTTGAAACTGCTGTGTCTGCGGAGCTTTCTACAACACAAACGAATCGTTACAACACATTACCAAACACCCAAAATCACAAAATGCTCAATTTTACCGGTGGAACCGGAGACCAACGCGACGTAGGCTCGAACTGCGACTGCGCCTGGAAGAAAGGATCCTTAAAACGCGGCGCCCAATTCTGCGGTTCCCGCGCGGTAAAGTTCCTCGTGAATTCCCGAGGTCTTTTAAACGTGGGCGGGGGTGATTGTGGCTTTTGGAACGTGGTGTAAGCCGGACCGTCGTGCACGTCCCGAGGAATCACCGGCTCATCTCTGCCTTCAACAAAAATCGGTATATGCCGAACATTGCCCTGTTGCTGCGGTTGAGGTTGAGGTTTCGCCGGCGCTGGCGATCGGTCTCTTTGTTGCTGTTGTTGCTGCGGCGCGATATCCACCCTGGACACGAATCGCTGCGGGCCCTGCGGTTGCTGTTGCTCGAAAGGTTGTTGCTGCGGTTGCTGGCGATTTTCCGGCGGCGCCGACATGGATCGTTGACCGCGCTGATTATTCTTGTCGAAGTTGTCCATGTTGTGACGATGCTGGCCAATGTCCACGGTGTTTCTCAGTCCGTACTGCGGAATCGGCTCCTTCCTTGGATTCTGCTCTAATTCTTGCGCGTTTCTCAGCGGGTTTTGAACTTCGGTCTCGCTGTGAGAACTCGCGCCGCTCGCTCCGCTGGCGGCGCTGCTTCCGCTCGCTTGGCTCCTCGCGTCTTCGTCAGGATGGCTTTGGTACCCGTTGCTGCTGTTGCTGTTCCGCCGCCGATTACCCAGGCCGTGAAACGGTATATCCCAAGGTGGACCCAGCAATTGATCCGCTAATTCCGGGTGCCTCGAAGCGAGGCCGTTCAGGTGCGATCGGATATCGTTGCGCCGACCCAAGCCGCTGTCCTCGTCGAACGGGAAACCCTGGTGGAACAAGAAAATGGTTAATATTCGTTCTAAATTTCCGATTAATCGAGTAACGAGTAAAATAATAGATCTATGCTCTCGTTGAAACACAGCGATGATTTATTTGCTATTTTCAGCAGTAAAAATAAAAGTTTCGCGTTCCTCGAATATTTGAATCTCGATCAGTGACACTTATAAGGATTCCAGTGGATTCGCGTCACTAAATCTCTCAGTGTTTACAAGTTAAAATGTTGTGTGACGTCATGCGGTGCTACACGTGGGCGACGTTACGCATGCGAGAGTAAGTCAAATAGATTTTCGAACGTGCTAAGTAGACGTGCTCGTAGTGACAAATAGCATGATGTAGCGAGAAGTTTTACGACTGAAAACATTCCCGCAGTCTCGCGTTGCTGTAAAGATATGAAAAACAAAGTCTGGAGTTTGCAAAAATAGACGATCCATGGCTTCCCCGTGAAAAAGCGAGCGAGCGATTCCGAGTTATTGATTAATCGAAGCGCGCCGAGTGGATAATGACCCGGTTTTTTCACGGCAATTCGAGCATTGGGTCAAGGTTGACAAACACGCGGGGTTTCGCAGTAAATCTTGCATCGCCGGAGACGGTCACTGGACGCCGCGTTAAACGCGTAAGTCGATTATTGAACGTCTCGTTATTTATAGCAATGATGACTGCTATAAAAAAGACGCGAGAAACTTGATTATTCGGCAGCATCGGCAAAAGAGTTTCCGTTAACGAACAACGAAGTCTGTCAGTGGCTGTTATGTAACCGATTATGTTTCTCGAGCATCACCGGAGTATTTATATTGAGCGGCGTAATTCTCGATCTTGGGAATTTGCATTCGAATCGAACCGTTGCGAAGTCGAGTTCGAAACTACGATTATTCATCGCATCGGGTTTGGAGGGCTATTTTTGCTTCTTCGTGACATTCTCGGATCTTTTTCCAGCTTTTCCAGCCAGAAAACGTGATAATTCAGGCTTTGTTGCAGGGTGATAATGAGTGATAATAAAATTTTACGAAATGATATAAACCGCTACCAAAAAATTATTAAAATGTGCCAAAACGGATCGATAAAAAATACAGTTATAGGTATGGTAAATACCGACAATTTTTCTCCGCTGAAATCGATGTTTTTGAAAATTCAAATCGCGATAACTTGGAGAATTAGAGATAAAAAGCTTTGAAATTTCATTCGTAGACAGGTAATACCTTATTAATGCCAACGAGCTACCGCAAGTCGTAAAAATAGCCATTAAATAAATAATTTTCAATTGCGAACCAACGCGTTCCAAAAAAATAATCAAGGGAAGTTCGAGTTCGAAAAAACGTCCACGGGCGAAATTGTTCCTTAGGGTTGTAAGAAGTTTATCGTAAAATTGCGATCGCGTCGTTGCAAAAAAAAAAGTAACGTTGATCAACGCGATCTTGAAATCCAGCGGAATAAAATAATTTTAGGAGCGTCGGTCCACGTTTTCCCCGGAGGATCATTAATTCCCTATTTCTGGCACGAAGTTGCCGTGTCATTGCCGCGTTCCTGCAGTAATTGGCTTGGTGCCTTATTTCTCAATTCTCATATTTAATAACGCCGCACCAAAAAATCTTCGGTACGAAAGTGACGCGCAAACTTCGACTACAAAGCCAAAAAACTTGTTTTCCACGTTGATTACGGATTTCAAAAACCACGAGTGAATAAATCCGAGCTTTCCGAATTGGAAATCAATTTTTTTCCGTTCACAAAATGAACGAAAATGTCAGAAAAATAATTGGACGCGGACAGTTTTGTCCCGTTTATGGCGATCGAATATTTATTGCGTTGAAACAATGAAGAATCGAATTGACTATTTCCGGAATTCCGGCGGTGAACTTTACGAGAAAATGTGTCACTCGGGAACGAGAACGAGAATGTTAGGATACGTTTGCGTCCTAATACGGCAAACGAGCCGAAAACAGAAGGAAACGAGCGTGCGGAGAAACGATTCTTTTTTTCCTCGTTTTTTAAAAGGATGTGTCCTCGAAAGCGCCAATGGCGAGACACTTTTGCATCGTATTATTAGCCGGTGAACTTTTTTCGAGAAAAGATAACAAAGAAAAATAAAAATGCAAACAAAAAACGAGCCGAATGTGTACTCAACTTTCATACGCAATTAGAAATGATTCATCGTCGAAAAATGTGAAAATCGCTGTTATCGAGGAACAAACACACCTGATTTTATCGCGATTAAATTTCGTTACGGATTACTCAATTATTTCGATTACCGCGTTTAGTTCGTGAAGTTATTTCCGAAGTCTGCGTAATTTGAATGAGGCGAAACGCGAGTGGGAAATCCAGTTGATATCGCCATTTTTCCGAAGAAAAAATATCTTGCACGAACGCAGAAAAAAAACAGAAGCGAAAATGCAAATTTCGTATTTGCGCTATTGTTCGTTTCTCGAAAAATGAAATAATGACGTGTAACCTTTTGTTATTCACGAATGAAAAGCAAACGTAAAAAGCCTTGTTGTTCTTTTTTTCGAACGAAGGAAAGAGAGAGAGACCAAGTTTCCGAAAGATTTCGGCCCCCAGGGCCGTGTCGATTCGCGATAGAACCCGCGGCCTAAAATCACCGGCGATGACCGAAAAAATTTGAATTCCGGCGGGAAAAGCGGTGCCGAAACTTGTCATAACTTACGGGGAACTCACGATCCAAATCGATCCCTCGTCCGAATTCAGTGTTGTCCAAGATGACCGGTGAGTCCATGATTTAGGACCACTTGTCCTCGCGCTCGATTAAAACGTCTTTATTCCTCTTTCGCTCGGGTTAAAAACAGAACTGACAAGCGACAAAAAAGACAAGCAGCTCGCGCTAAAACGATAAATGCCGGCTGATGAAAAGCAAATCTGAACAAACTTTGATTCCTCGTTCTGGAGTAAAAAAAACCAGGCGACACACTTCGAGAACTTGACAGTTACCGAAGAAAACGAACGTTGGAACTGCGCCGTCCGCTTAAGAAAATCTCCTGTTTTCGTCGCTCCTCTTATTACGTAACAAATTGTATTTTAAATACTCCGAAAGCAGTCACTCAACACCGATTCGAAATCGCAGAACTCGTCAGCTTTCTCAACGAAAAATCACGAATTGACAATTGCTTCGATCGCGAACGCACGCATCAACACTCGATCCCCGTAAAGTTACTGAATGTACTGTCACGAAAATCGTGACTAAGATATACACTTTGCGAATTCGTGTCACGTGACTCGCCGGCGCATGCGCGTCGCCCGTCTCCGCGGATCTGGCGCTCACGAGAAACTTCGAGCACCTTCGCTCGTGATTTTTTCCACGCATTCTAGAAACAACGCGCACGCAACAAAAGCACGTGGGTGCTCAGGGACGTGGGCCCGTGTTCCCGCGGCCCTTCCGGTATTACGCTCGCGATTACTTTTCCCGAATCGCGTCTAAAATTTCCCCCCCGGTGAAATTACGAGAAATTGCCATTGAAAACGCTCGATCCGGGGATCTCGATTTTCAATATATTTTTATCTTTTCGCGCGGGGCGATGTAAGGACGTCTCGCGACTCGATCCGTTCACCTGCGCCCTTTTATGGTAAGCTTCCGTTCCTTAATCAAAAATTACGACTCGTTTAAATCGTTCCCGAAGCGCCTGCAGTTTCGGTAAATTTATGACCGGCGCAACGCGTTATCGCGTTACTCGATTATGTTTTACAACTTTCGGTCTTTTCTGTAATTAATCAAATCGCGGCGCGACGAAAACTGATTAATTACACGAGTATTTCGGGCGGGGAATGATGGAATTAGTTATGTAATGAAAAATGACGGCGAGATCGAGCAGTAGATGTGCAATTACACAAAATTATTATATCACACGTCTGATCGACATTTAAGTGTCGAGGCGTAGCCGAGTCATCGATTCATCCTTCGAGCTTGCTAATTAAACACGCATTTGCAAGCGTGCATGCTTCTCATCTGCTTCGACATTGATAAATATTCACTTGTGCACATCAGAGACAACAAATTTGAATTTTCGGGTCAAAAGAACGCTTTTCCAACTATTGCAATTGCAATGTTCGAAATGTTCATTATTTTAGTAAAATTGATTATGTAATCGCATTTTCATAAGGAATTTTGATCGATGATTTGATTTTATGGAAGAACAAAATTGAATTTCTTTTCAATTTTTTTTAACAATCGTAAATTGTTTTTTTAATTTTAATTTTGATTTAATACGAACGAAAACATTCGATCTATTTCGGTCGCTATTGTCGCGCCCTCTGGATTAAAATTAATGTAGTTATAAGTTGCACACGAGATACTATTAATTTTAAGGAATTTTGATCGATGATTTGATTTTATGGAAGAACAAAATTGAATTTCTTTTCAATTTTTTTTAACAATTGTAAATTGTTTATTTAATTTTAATTTTGATTGAATACGAACGAAAACTTTCGATCTATTTCGGTCGCTATTGTCGCGCCTTCTGGATTAAAATTAATGTAGTTATAAGTTGCACACGAGATACTATTAGTTTTAAGTAATTTTAAAACTTAATTATGTTGCGCACGGGACGCTATCACATTCCCCAATTAATGGCCCCCCATGTAGATAATAGATTAGTTGATAAGCTGATTGTTAAATTGTGCATATTATCAAAACTACCGCTGTACACTTGATTATTTTTCGAAGTAAATAAATTTTAAAACTTCGCTGTTTGTTTACAGATTTTTTATAACAAAATCGAAAGTTAAACAAGTCGGCCAAGGCACGACACTTGAACTATGACATTTATCAATTATTTTAGTATAAAATACTTGAGCAATCTCCAAATTTCAAAAATAAAAATATTATCGACTAAATGCTCTAATTATTGTATTTTATTTTTAAACAATTATCAGAATCTCCGTTCAAAGTTTAAAAATATTTCTAAATACAAAAATATTTCAGTAATTAATGTGTGTTATCCGTTTTTTTTAATTTTGAACGAACCATTTTAATTCATCGAGAAAAAACGGTTCAAAACAAATTTGGTCATTGATTTCGATTAAATTTCGGAAATTCTTCGAAAAGACGCTCAAATCGTTAAATTTATTAAAAATCGTAAGACTTGTTCATCCCTTTCGGAAAAACACGTAAAATGAAATAAATGTTAATTAATTATCGACAAAACGTTCAATTCGAAGAGTTTTACATGCTCTAGATCGAAAAAACAAAAACCGGAGTTCAATCGTTCTTCAGAAAGCCTCAGAATTTCGTTCTAAAATAGTTCCGTTGTCCATCAAAGCGTCACGTTTCGCATGTGAAAACCCGAGTTCCGAGCCGCGACAAGTTACTCGCGTGTTCTCGCGATCAAACGCCGACCTTGTTCCAAACGGCCATGGACGAAATCCGAAACGATTTTCTCCAAAATTAAGTACCTCGCTCCGGCGCTGACCGTAGGCCGGGTTTTTTTTAACTTCGAAAAAAGTGGGCGAGTCTCAAAGGTCTCTTTAATTAATTAGTCGCAATTATCTTTACCAACGTTTGCAACAAATTGCGCGCATAAATTCTCCGTCGGTTGCGCATACGTTCCCCTTTTAAAACAAGCCAAAGGCGACTCAATTCCGTAACATTTGCGATGGGAAACGCGTCTCGATGGGAAAAAGAACGACGATCGAACGCACGTTTCGCAGGTTCAATAAACCTCAAGGAGAAATGTCCGAAATCGCGCGGTATGGTCGATATCATAAACATTGCTGCAACGGCAATTGAAATGAAAGTAGAAGGGTGATGCCAACTTGAGCTTAACTTCAAGAAACCTTGGCTCCGGCCCAGCTTTCTTCGTTCGTCGCACGAACGAATCTAAAGAGAGCTGCATGAAAAAAAACGCGGCAGGCATTGCGAATGTCACTCGTTTGAATCCGCAGTCATAAAAAATAATTGTCGCGGCGATAAAAGCTGGGGCGACATTCGAGAATATTCTTGCGAACGACGTCATTTCCGCGAGACGAGAAATTACTTCCGGCACGTAAAAAGGCAATTTAGAAAAGCAAATTTGTTTTATTCATAAAACGTCGATGCAACGAATAAGAATTAAGTTTTAAATTATTAAATTATTATTTTATTCGATTCAAATTTCAATTAAGATACTAATTTAAATATTCGATTCGCATTCGAATTTTATTGGTTTTTAAATTTATTCAATAATTTTTTTATTCTTTACGAACAAATCGAAACACGTCGACAGATTTCTTCTTTACCAACGCCACATCACGAGTTGCGAAAATGAAAATGATCGATCAAAAGGTACATTTGAAAGGCAACGATGTGTCGAGTTTATTAAAAAATTCGCAATTTACGCGCGCAATGCCAGAGGTTGAAAAAAGTGAACATTTAATAAATTGCTCTCGACACATTTTTGGCAAACTCCTGGTTACTCGAAGGTGACGGCTAATGCTCCAAAGTCATGTGCTCTCTGACCCCAATGAACAACTGCACTCACACTTTCTCGTCTCTCTCAAACATTCCGCCACAACAATTTGCAATCCAAAACTTTTCCTCGATTCCCCGATCGAAAACAATACGATCCTCCAGCAAATTACGCAAAGCGCAGGTACAGCGCGAAAGATGACTCATATGGTGACTGTCGGAGCAAAAGTTATGTAATCCCTGTTAGAATTGCACTAACAGCGCTAAGAGAAGAAAACTTTTCAGCGGAACAAAAAGTTCCGAGTTAAAAAGTCTTTCGTGATAAAACGGATCGATTTTTTATCGCGATAATGCCGCACACGCGACGATAACGTCAAAAAACCTTCCCGAGCATGATAAGTCGTTCTCGGAAAGGTTTTCCAGTTTTTTTCGATGCAGCATCGATCGACAACGAATTCGTGGCATTTCTTGAATTCTTGCCCGATTGTTCGAGATTTCGAAACGGTTTTCATCGTTCCTGAACTTTCCAAACCATCGACGATCGCACGGATCGAGGAATTCGATATTTTTCCGAAGATTTGGCTTATTGCATGAAATAGTATTTAAAAACTGATAAAAACACGAAAATATTTGTTTGTCAGTTAAAATAAACAAACAACTCGACGTTAATGGAGAAATAATGACGCCGGAAGTTCCATTCGAGATAATCGACGATGACGATCGATGATCTACAGTGATCGATAGATTCACCAGGAGCACAGAAAATTGTAGAAGTGAGAAAGAGGCGGGCTTTTGTGACGTCATTGGCATCGACGCTCGCGCTGCTTCTCACAGAAGCGGTTTAAAATGTACGTAACTATTGAAACGAGTCATTCATTTACATGCGGAACCGTAAACTCGACCGAACCCGACCGACTCGCGTACATATCGAACATTAAATCAGGAAAAAAATGTATTCCCAACAATTGAGTTTCGAAACACTTGAAAAATATGATTCATTGGGTACGCGTGATAACGCAATCTAATCTGAAATCTTTTCGAAAATTTCATCCCACTTTACACCTATGAGATTCCACATTTCACTTAGCTGTTTAAGTGAATAAATATTCTCGTATCTGACGAGAATAATCTCTTTTTTAAACGGTATAATGCGAGTATTCAGGTCGCGGAAAGAAACTTCAGAGACGAATACGAAATGATGCAGAAAAGCGAGAAAAGATTTGCCAACGAGAAATTAATTAGATCGATTTTTTCGAATGTTCTTATTTGTTCAAGGAGAAGATATTACGCTCGTGAGCATTATCAATGTAAAAGTTACTGCGGCATTCTCGCGCGTTACATAATGATGGAAGTGTGTAACTTTGACGTTGCATCTACCACGAGTCAAGTAGAATGTTTCTCTCACGGAAAAGCAGCGTGTGTTGCAAACTTTCGCGATTAAGGGAAAGAGAAAGGAAAAGGGCAACTCATCGCATTACCACGCCATACATCACGTGCTGAACTCGGAATGGTCGGAGGAAAACTGGCGTGCCTCGAGTGGAAACGCTTTCAAATTCCAAAGAGAAAAACCCTTTGTTCCCCGCACGAAATCCATGAATTATGAAATAAGGAAAATCATCAACTTTAACCGATAAAAATAACGAACAAAATTGTCATCACGTTTATTTGACCGATTGCGATTCGAATTTGTTATCGTGTTATCAGATCTATTTCCGGCGGCTTCTTAATGAAAAACCGAACGATTCCTTTGATCATACGCAGGAAGCGCGTAATCTGTCGAAACGGAACGCATTTAGAGTCACGTTTCTTCCTGGTTCGCGAACCGCCGTGGCTGCATTCGCCTATTTTCGATTCTCCACAGAGAATATGCACGTGTGACAAATGCGCGCTATTATGGTCCGCCACAACAAGAAACTCTAGACAAAACGGCTGTTATTATAATTAACGTCAACTCGGTTATGGCGAGTAATTACGGCGCGTTTTCCTCTCCTCTCGCGCCGGCCTTATCATTTTTCCCGCGCGATCAAAAGATTCGCAATATGAAAACTAATCTCCCGGAAAAGTAATCGATATCGGAGCTTCCGACACCGTAAGCTTCCCAAAATGAATTTTCCGAAATGAAACGCCGCTGCTTCGCCATTTCTCTTCGTAAAATTGTTCGTCGATAATTCCCGTTGGTTTTTGTTTAAAAAACGAAGCTTGTCACAACAAATAAAGCCGAGCCTCGTTATTCTCGTTAACTTTATTGGCAAGTGCTTCTGATTCTTCGGCAGCAGTAATCCCCGGGCGATAAAAAGCGACTGGCAAACAAATCCCTGTCCCTAACGAGGCGATAATAATCTCCTCTTTTAGATCTTGGGCGCCGATTTTTTCCACTGCCCCGTTTTTCGCAATCTCGAAACTGACCACGGGGAGATGAAAATGGTTATCGACGACCGCGCGTTCTTTCTGGCGAGCGATGTGTCTCGGAATTATTTAGGATCGAAGCACTCGTTCTGGAATGGGGAGAGAATCAATGGCGGCTATTTCGAGACATCTCGTTCTAGAACGTTCTCAGCCAGCTTCTTCGAGAGTTCGGGGCTCTTGCAAATCTAATTGTCCGATAAAAATACATTCCCCACGTGACCGAACGCGAACGGATCGAACCCGGTCGAATCTCGATACGACGAGTTGGAAAATCAATTCCGGAATACATTTTCTGCCTCTGCGATCATTGCACATTTTTTCATCGACATTCTTTTGTTCCGAATTCGAGGACCGTGTAAAAAGACACCCCGGATTGTTCTCTTAGCGAAATTTCGCCGGGCATATTGATCTCATTCAAAACAGTGGGCGGAAAATCGCTGCATAGTGCCCCCTGTTTCAACGGAGGGGATGAATACTGCAATCGGGGTGGATTTGATAACTCGAGTGACCGTTTTCGACGAGAACAACGTCACGAAACTCCGCTCTTTTCACGTTTTCGGGGAGAATTTCGAGGAAGCCAAAACAATTTCATTGCCGAATCCATTAATTTCGTAAGCGACGACATTGAGGCACCTTTTTACGGGGAGCGTTTTAATCGGTTTGATGAAAAGCTGAAACAAAGGAGTCGATCGATTGGAAACGATCCAAGGTTATCGAGGCAGCATCAAAATTTTGTCACGACGCGAGATTCTTATCCGTGGCGCGAAGGCGCATTTTTCTGCGAGGCACGCATGGAAAACGCAATCGCGGGGAGGTCGCGTTGGCGCGTTCGCGATTAGTCATCCAAAAATGAGTCCACGCCGATCGATATACGGGGTGTTTCTCGACCTTAATCCTATTAATTACCGCTCGCAATAGTTCGCTATTTTTATCGCTTCGGTAGTTTCCTTATTTGATGGAGACAAAGGAGATAAAAGGCTATCGAACTCGCGGATTTTGGGCGGCTCGATTAATTAATTTGCTACCCCAAAATCGATGAAACCGTGGGGTGAGTTTTTCGGGGAAACCGAGATTGATGACAGGCAGGAAATCGTGCCATCTCCGTGCGGCAATGAATCGAATTTTTGCAAGGGTGTTCTGACTCGTGTGAATGATGAGATCGGATCGCTATTTTTACATGCTTTGATAAAGGCCGATATCGTTCGTGATAAAGCTTAATTTTTTAGAAAAGGTGCAATAACGGAGAATAAATTTAGGGCTTTAATGGGAAATTTATGGGGAGTATTGTTTTAGCAAATTCGGTGTAAAAAGTGACTTCTTCGAGTCGGAGAAAGAGTATATAAACGCACTCACACCGAAGAAATTGGACCACGCTATAAATAAAGAAATTAATAACACAAAGTGGGGTGAGCACGAAAACTTGAAATTACGAACGGCTTACAACTCGACATGAAATTCTATTTAAACATCCGCATTAATAACGATACGAAATTGCGGTTTTGAAAAATAACGAATTAAGCATTTCGGGATTAGAAACGTTATTTTGGAACACCGACTTTGCGCTTTTTCACGGGCAATTTCATCGTGACGTCGGAAATTGCAAAATTTCGTGCTGTTTGTCAGAGAATAAACCGAAATTTAGTTTTTCCAACTGCTTTTTATCGTTTCCCGTTCAATTGTTGCTGACATTTTTCATTTGTTTAAAAAAATCATTATTGAAACTCTATTTTTATCGCATTTTCAGCCAAGTAATTGATCATTTTACTTGTTTAAAATTGAAAGATTGACAAAAATGCAATTAGGTTTACTATTACGTCTAAAAGAGAAATTTCTCTATAAAATTAATTTTAATGCGTAATTTCTATTGAAATTGAACTTAATGGGAATTCCTTTCGGGAAAGCCGTAATTGTTTTAATTACCAAACAATGTTACGAAATATTGTGTACATCGAACATCACATTTTCTGGAATAATCGCTTAACTTTACCGATAAAAATTGATGAAAGATTATTTTTAAATTAAAAATTTCGATAACGGAATCAAATTAAGACTCGGGGGAAATCCCAGAATAAAAAGTCGTAATAATTATTCAACATCGTACCCTGGAAAAGCCGGCATGTCTTTCGAACGGATCCCTCGTAGATCTAGTGCTCGGTTCGAAAAAAGAGTCGCTGTGCTCGTCAAATTTCTGTTTCATCTCCTGTAAAATCTCGTCACTCGATTTCCCGCGCAGCCTTTCACTAAATTTCGGCTTGTCACCGTAGTAAGATGACATTGTCGTAACTTTCCAGAAAATTCTATTCGTCCGAACGACCACTCGATGTAACACGACACTTTTACACTTCGCACGGACAAATTCGAACGCGAGCAAGATTGTTTTTTGTGCTCCAAGGAAAAGTTCAACGTACTGCGTTATTCTTTTGAGTTATTAACGCTGCATCAAATTAATTGCATAATCTTCGTTTTTCACCTCATCTCACGTGTCGACTGTCGCACGACGACCAGCGACGACTGACGACTTTTCATTGCGCGGAATACAATACAAACTGCCGCGCATGCGCCAGCCCGCCTTTTCCCGCCTTTTTTAAAATTCTCCGCCGCCGTGATGATGAAACGTAACTGCATGGGTTGCAAAACGGATTCGATTGTATTGTTAATAATAATGTATACAGAGAGGAAGAAAATTAATTAATTTGTCGACGAAATACGATGAAAATAGAAATGTCGCAGAAATCGATGTATCTGAATTATTATTTTTAATTTATTCTGATTCCCGAGTGTTTTTCATGCTGTAGCTCATTATCTAATTAAATCGAACTAACCAAACTGAAGTACTACATGAAAAACATAAAATAAGTAGCGTATAAAGTATTTTTATAAAAATAAATAGTAAAAATGGAAAAAAAATTAATTCAATTACCGCGCCGAGAATTTCACATGCGCGCCATCTGCGACTCGAGTCGACAAACGCTGAAAAATCGAAGCGGGAGTTTCAAACTGGCGAGTCTCGATAAGAAAACAAGTATTCTCAACCTTAGTGAATATAGGTTAATCCGTGTGTATGCTTTGCGTGAAATATTTTCCATGCGAATCGTTGTTAACATTTCTCAACTGGTGAGTCAACTGCAGCTTCGAGTATTTTGTGTTCAAAAATCGCAGTGCGCGCTTCGAAATCGATGTATTGTTTACTAAATGTGCGCAATTTCGTGTCTTCCAGATGAACTGTTCTTTGGGTTAAATGTCGCACAAAAATTACAAATGCATTGTCTGTCACTTGTCAGTGGCAACAGTTGCCGAATTACACCGACACCAATCATTTTTTCATAACTCCGAAGAGCTGTCGCTGTCGATTATCAACCTCCAAAATCTAGTCAAATCAGAAGATTGCGCTGTTATAAACGAAGACTCGCATTCCTCCAACAAAGAGAATGTCGAGAACTACATTTTACCGACCAAAATCATCAGCAAAGACGTCAATCACAATTCGCAAGTGGAATTTCTTCCAAATTGCGAAGAACAGATCGAACCTCTTTGTTTGAAAAAAGAAGATGCTCCGCAAAACAAGGGTAACAGAGACAATTCGACCATGTTTATTTTCTATTCATTTTTACTTCGATCCCAATTCATGCGTTATTTTGTTCCAGAATCATTCATCTTTCAAGAACTAAAGCAAGAGGAAGAGGTTCTGAACGACGCCGGCGGTACAAAGATTTTATTTATCAGAAAAGAAAACATTTGTATCTACTAATGTTGTTTGTATTTTTAGAAGAATTCGCCTTCCAGCCACAAAACCAAAATGAGAACGCACCAAAAATCATGTTCAGCAGTATTAAGCCGGCGGAGAATCAAGATTATTTTCAGTTTTGGGAATCGGAGTTGAATAAGCCGTTCGACGGAATGTTCAGCGATGAATTTTCCGTCAGTATTACAAGCCTGTGCGAAGAACTGAAAAATCCCAAATGCAGAGCGCCCAAAAGAGTTAAAAGGAAAATAAAGCCGCTTTCAAAGAAAAAGAAGCAACGCAAGAAAAAGCGATCGAAAAAAGACAGAGAAAGGAAAATTAAAGTCGAAATTAAAATCGAAGAAACCGAAATCTGCGATTCGGTCATGACAAACAGCGAAGGACAGAGCTTTCAGTTGAAGGAAGAGCCGATTTCCCATAGTCTCGAGAGTTTAACGGAAAACGTCTTCGAGGTCAATAATCCAGTATTTCATTTGGGAAGTCCGAATTTGGATCAATATCTTGACTTCAACGAAGATATTCTAAAGATTTTTGAACAGATTTAAAGCAAATGACATTTTTACGGTGGAAGCATTCAATGGATTTAAAGCACTATCGAGTAATCATGTAAATTTCCTAGAGAGCATTTTTAGATGCTCGAAATTACGATCACAGTATTGTCCTTTGTAAATGATTTTTATTTGTATTCACAACTGCGCGAGCTGTTTTCATGCGAATTCGTTTATTTGATGCTTGACGAAATTCAGATACCAAGAGAAAATTGGATTTCTTTCGTTTTATACAAAAAGTATACTCGTTTATGTTCCTACTAATCATAAGATTTACAAATTATTTTGTTTTTTTAAGTGCAGATTAACAGATGATGCAAAAAAACAATGTTAAGTTTTTTGAATTAATTATGTTATGCATCGATTTATTTTACAATAATATTCTGTGATAAGAAAAATAGCATTCAGTTGTACAATTCGTAACTTGCGCAATAATAAACAAGGTCGAAAATACGAGTTGGCGTTATCTTTAAACAAATACCAAACTTGCAGTGCAATTCAAAAAATACATTTATTAAAGTTCACATCTTCGTAAAAACAAACAATTTCAGCACTTTTCTAGTGCCTCATCTATACTCTATAAAATACATCCAACATGTTAAAAACTAATCAGTAGCAATCCATTAAATTCATATCACTTTGCTGGGAAATCGTCAAAATATCATCAAGCGTCGATTCAAAACTATTGTTATAATTCTTGAGCCAATGATCTTTCTCGAAAATGTAAGCTTCTATATCGGTATTTAAAATTGTCTGCATAAAGTCCCTCCTCGTGACACTGCGAACTTGTTTGAGCGTTTGTTGCTCCGTGGTGTCCGAATCTTCGTTCATTTTCATAGATTCTTTATAAATCGATGCCAAAAGATTCGCGTCGTTGGCGTCCACGATGGCCTCGATAACATTCGTCGTATCGCTCGACGACAACCTCGACGCAACGTGATTCCCCGCGTTTTCAATCTGCTTCACGTACTTAGTATCAAGTACCGCGCTGTCCTTCGGCAATAAAACATTCGGCAGCGGCTTGTCAAGTTTATACTTGAGCAAAATATTCTTGAATTCGCTGATTATCTGAGCCGACGTTTTACAAACTTCGAAGTCGCTGTCGTCTTTTAAAGTCGCCAACAGCACCTGTTGAATAAAGAGTACAAGAATTAACAAATGTTTCTAGCTCTCCAGTTTTTGCGTTTTATAAAAATGTACCCCGAGGCAGCTTTGCTCTGCCAGCTCGTCGAGCGCTTTGTTCAATCGTTGCTTAATTTCAACTTCATTCAGGAAGACAATTTTCTTGTGCTCTTTGGAAAAAGTGACTTTCGGGAACGAGCCATCGAGCATTCCCTGGTCGGTTAAGTGAGAGCTGATGAAATGCTTCCAGTACTCGAGCGCGTTAATTTTCACTTCCCAGTGCAAATCTAAAACTGCAGCCACAGCCATGGCATTCGACATCACCTCGATTTGGGATTTCCTGCGAAAGAAAATGGAAAATGATTTTATTTTTCTGCCCTCGTTGCGATAGGGTCTTTTTACTTACGACCATCTTCTGTGCATGTACAACGAGTTTATCAAAACAACTGCTTCTCGTCGCACGATGGCTTCGCTTTCTTTGTTTATCAATTTTATCGCTATGTCCTGCAATAAATAAATTTTAATTTTAATTAGTGTCCTTTGACAAACGAAACCACGGCAAAAATACTCACGAGCAAATCTAATTTTGACAACGTGCTCTCCCACAATTTAATAATTCTAACCGATGTGGCGATAAATGACAACGCCGAAGCTCGAACGTAACTGTCCGTGTCCGCGGTAATGAGGTCTGTCGCCACTTGCAGAAACGGGTTTTCCAAGAGGAAATTTTGGAAACCTGGGAACTCTGAAAGCATAAATAATCCCATGAAGAAACTTCATAAATCGTGATTTTTATCAAAGAAAAACACCGACTGTTTTCGGAAATGATCGCGATGGTGTTCAGCACTTCCAAAACGCTGTCGCAAATTTCCCAGTTTGGATCGTGTAATCTCTTGAAAAGCGTCGCGCCGACCTCGCTCATGTAATTTCCTGAGTCGACGAGAAGCGCCAGATTCGGTGGCATGAAATTTTGTATCGCCAATCTAGTCAGTTTCAACGCCTGCACGCTAGTCTGTAGAAAAAACATTGTAAAATGTAACATTTCAAAATTACAAATTCCGTTAAAAATTGCGCACTTTGGTCGCCACTGCTGGATGATTAACAATTCTGATGCTGAGGTTCATGAGGCAAATGGTCTCGACGCTTTCTGGCCACTTGATTTTGAATTTCTCGGTAAAAGTGACCAGCGCGTGGAGGAGCGACGACAGCAAGTTTGGAGCGTTCGCTATCGCATCCCCATCGAGCAAAGCTTTGTACTTGTTTCTTTTCGTGTCTTGCTCCAAGTTTACGTTTAATTGCATTTCTTCTGGTTCCAAAGTGTAGTTTTTCAACACGTGGCACATCGTTTGAAACGCAATAACTGCAACGTCCTGCGTACAACATTAATTCCATTAATTTTCATAAAAAGAACCTGTAAAAACTGATCAAGCATTTAATTTTTTATAGTCATAATCTGACACAGTGACGCTTGCCACAACTTACTCTGTCCATAATGTTAACCATTTCCAGCATGAACTCGATCGAAACTTTACAAATTTGTTCCACGTTCACGTCCTCTTTCAGCAAAATGTCCCTGATGCTGTAAGCTAATCTCTGCACCGTTATGCAAGTTATATGAAAGAATGTGGTCAAGTACGTGTCGAAAAGATCGCAGTTTATGTAAGACTTTTTCAAACAAGCGCACAACGGCAAAACCTACCAAAAAAAGACATTAAAAGTACAAAATAATTGACATTTAATTAAACACTTCAATTTTTTCGTCATTACCGTTATTGCTATAACTTGGTGCTCGAATCGGTGCTTAAATATCATTTGAAACTCGCATATGGCGCGTGTTTTCTTCCAATAAATCAACGAAATTTTGAACGTCCTTAGGACATCGAGGACGCATTTTTTCGATAACAGCATGATGTTGATGTAATGAATGTCGATGCGGAATTTCTCGCTCGCGGAGTCTTCGATTGTCTTGTCTTTTCCTCTGATTCCTTGTTGAAGTTTCATGAATATTATCAAAATTATGAGTTTGTGCACGTGCTGTAGAAAGCGGGTACTCAGACAGGCCTCGAAGAGCGCTTTTACTCGTACTTCCAGGTTCGCGAGTCGCTCGAACATCAAAGGCACGGGGGCGTTTACATTTGTGAACATCGTTTCCTCTAAAATGTAAG
>JABFQM010000698.1:0-30283 GCA_022816865.1 Zelostemma sp. ZL-2020
TTCCATTCAGAGTAATAATATGATAAGTTTGGCAATACCTCTGGAATACGTTTTTTGAAATTACAAGAAAAATTTGAGTCGAATCAAAAATCTGTTTCGGCCATTCGCTTACGACAAAAAAGCGACACATTTCACTGTAGTGCATTAGTTTCTTCGATGCCCCTTAGCTCATTTTCGTAGGTGGTAGTGCTAACTGGACCGTCAAGTTAGCATTACCAATGGTAATTTTTTGAAAATTGGGTTAAATTTAAGTTGAATTCAAAATTGGCTTTGGGCATTCTTTTGCGACAAAAAAGCGACAAATTTTACCGTAGAGCATTAGTTCTTATGAATACCCTTTACCTCATTTTCGTAGGTGGTAGTGCTAACTTGACTGTCAAGTTAGCATTACCAGGGGTTATTTTTAAAAAATGGGGTGCGTCAAATTTTTGGTTTTCACGACAAATTTACGACTAATAAGCGACAATTAATCCAATTCTTAAATGTTATGAATTCGCAAATGGTAGTGCTAACTTGATGGACGTCGTTCCACAATCGAATTATCGATCGATTTGTTTCTGTTTTTTTCAAACTCTAAAATCGCGTGAAAAAATATTAAAAACGACTCGCAAAGTACTCTTGTTTTATAACTATTTAATTTGCACATGGTCAAACATGCCCTTAAATCATTGGATCCCATGGCGAAAGTTGAAGCAAAACTTGGACCGGTCCAGTTATCAATTATTTAGTTGAAGCGACACAAAGTGCAGAGCGTCACAAACACTTGTTTAGTTAACAAAAGACTCGGTTCGCGCGATCCTCTCGACCCTGTTTCGCTCGCTTACGTGTGACGTGTATGAAATTATTCAAAGACTCGTTCGCTGGGTATGAACAAATTCTTCCTTCTCAATTGCGCATTTTCGTTCTCGGATGAAATTGCAGGTAAAAGAGTTTGGGGCACGATCGAGTCTCGAGAGTTGGAAACATCCAATTTCCGGGTCAATTTTCGTTCGCATCGTCGAGAAAAAACGGAGAACTCTTTAGTCGAGAGCATGATATATATTTGAGTACGTTCGTGTTGAACCCGAGCAAACGCCAAACAGCTGATTCCGAGTATTCAATGATTTGTATGCTCACGTAAATCAACGATACAGGCGTTCATTAAGGTTATGAATTTGTTCGAGACCCGGCAAAAGCGTTTTGCATTTTCGGCAAGTTGCGCACTGTATTTGCTCGCGGTAATTGAGTCGCCGAGTTTTCGGCTTCAACATTAATCCGAATTCGAGAAAAAAAAGATAAGAAGTTTGTATGGAGAGCAATTAAATGTCAGGGAAAACATTTTTCCCTCTTGAATGAAAAAAGGATTTACGATTTTAATGACTTTTCCAATTAAAGTCTCTTCTTTCATGGGAATTACACTCGGAAAATCGCAATTTGCGAGAGAAAATGCGCATCTTGGGAAGAAGTTTTCCCGCGGATTTTCATTTTACTCGAATCCTTGTTAAAACTTCTCCTCCGTCGACTGAATGTTCATTCGAACGAATCCCGAACTCGTATTATCAACCGTTACTTCAAGGTCAACCTCGCGAATAAACGTCGAGAACAAAATAATAATGACACTCTTAAAATCCAGAGAACCGTTTCGCAATTACAAATTTTTATAATGCCGTTTAATTAAATTTGTTTAAGCATTTTTACCCGTGTTAATTAAAGCTTTAATTACAGTTCTTTCAGAGGACATTTTTCGCCCCGACGTTATCTTCATCTTTGTTCGAAAAAAGAGCGCAAACATTTTTCGCATTCTCGTTCGAGGAAGACAAATGTCTCAGTGGCATTACAATACGCGCACCGTCGTCTCTGTTTCGTGTCGAGGAACAATTGGTCATGTCGCCCGGGACTTGACGTGAATTTCACAAAGGGAAATTCATTTCGAGCCGGCTCCTTGCACGTACATTTGCCTCGTCGTGAGGTCGCTCGCTCACATTCGATTCCGTTATCAGAGGGTCACAGCGCAACCCTTTCAAAGAGGAACGTGCTATCTCTCTCGCCCCGTCTTCCTTTGCGCTTCATAGACTGACGCTCCTGTACGTTCCACCTCCGAAATAACTCTCCCCCTACCCACCCCTTACCTTCAGTCTTAGTGTAGACACGACCCTGGATAAACACGATACTCGTACATAGTATAAACTATAAAGGATGCGCTTCGGGTTGTGTAGAGAGCTTAGAATGCTCGGAGCGAGCGCCAATTCCCGATTTTCCGATAAAATCTTCGTTTACCTTAGCGCTATTTATCGCTATCTGCCTCGGGATTTATAACATCTCGTGGTTAGGTTACATGGTAGATTGCCCTCAGAGGTAAAAAGATATGCGGAGTTTGAAGGAGGAGGAATTATTAGGGAGCAAACAAATCATTGATTGAGCGATTCCCTAATGACGGCGTATGCGTTATGACGATACAATTTGCGATAAACACAACATGAATCGTGAATTATTGTTTGCTTCATTGTGGATTCTGCTATTTGCTCGGGGATGGAATTGGAAATTACGTAATATATTGTTTTTCACTCTAAAACATTCGAAAAGCATCACAATTAAAATTCCATCGTTTGCAGTGTTATTTACTATTTATTTGTGCATTCATCGACGTAAACGTTGCTGGAAAATCGTTATTAGCGCTTCAAAGAGCGATAACGATGCCTGAATATATATTCCCGCGGCAACATGTCTACTGAGACATACTGAAACAAACTACAGTTTCAGCGCCGGCGGTGTATATTACGTACACACCGTCAAGCTGCCCCGTGTCTTTCGCAAGCTGCGCCCTCGGCGTGTTCTGTACGACTAAACCGCCAATCGCTGCGATCCCTAACACACGGCAGACTGTATTTTTTCATTTCCCGCGCGCTCTTTATTTCCTTTTTCATTTCAAACATCGGTACGCGAAAAATTGCGTGCAAAGAAACATTCTTCGAGTCGCTTATCGCGTGAATAAAGCTCCGGCAAAAGATACGCTGAAGAATTTCCTTTCAGGAGCCGTAAGTAATGAAACCATTTTAATAAACATCGTGGTGACATTCGAGATATGGAGGAAAAACATGCAAAGTGTCATTTAGGCCCGCGATAGCATCGACAAACTCCGAGTCGCGTACACATTATTACGGTACTGGGGAAGTGTTTCCCGGAGTATTTCCATGCGAGAAAGCGTTTCCCTCGGAAAAGGCCATTGCAGGAGACGTTAAGACACGGCCTCCTCTCGTAAAAAGGCCTCGCCCGCGATGACTTGACGCAATTGCTTTCGGCTTTGGACGCCATTAGAGATAAGAAGATATTAAGAGGGGCTAATTTGAATGAACGTTACACTTAAAGTTATTGCCAATTAGCGCGAACCGTGCAATCATACCGGCAGCGATCAATACGCGCGGAAATTGTATTACATTTTATCAGCCTCTTCGCGAAGCGCTTCATTCTTATTCATGAACAAGTGTCTCAATACTCTTTAGTCGTGATTTAGCTGCGCTTTTAAACGGAAACTTCATTACCAAGGAATTTATGGAACCGAAAGTTGTTGCTTTATGATGTCTCGCTTTATGAATTTTCTTCGAGTGAAATTTTATAAAAATTCATATCAACAAAAAGTCTCACTATAGAAGTCTTTATCTACTTGAAAAAAAAGGAACTGCAAGATTCCTTCTTTCGGAAAATCTTTTCCGTTTCAATCTCGCCATCTAAATCTTACGTTAAATCCCATTTTAAATCTTGCCCCGAAATACGGCACTATAAATTTTCCTAAATCCTTTTCCATGTTTCGCCTCGAGATAAATTATCAATCGGATCACTCTTTCCCGAGAAAAAAATGCTTGAAATACTTAAAGGTTGCAAGTGGAGTTCAACCATTTCCATAACTTGTTAAAACGGAACATTTATGACGCGGAAAATTGCAGATAACAGTATTTCATGATGAAAAAAAAGACAAATTCACTGCGTTAAATCGTTAAAATACAATTATCGATTTCTTGGTCAGTAACTCGTCGTTTCTATGAACTACAAATGCGAAATCACGTTGTTACGATTATCTTGCCACGGTGAATTCGCCATTCAATAATTTGCTTGCGAATCGAGTCATAAAGAATCGCGGAGCGTATTGCACCGCCTGGATCCGTGCACTTTGGTACTGGTCGGGCCAAAAACATTCGCTACCCTCGCAAATTCCCTTTTATTTTGCGTTTCTCCGTTCCCGGCGCGAACGTACACGAGCAAAAGGAAAAAGCTTCCCCCAAATTTTGATCTGCGGTTACTGTGATAGTAATAGTACTATTACGCTTCTTTTACCTTCGCCCTTTTCATCCCGTTCGATGCGTTTACTTTTGGGGCGATGAGTAGACGCGATTTATTATTGAGCACATCGAATTCCATTGTACCGCATTAATAAGCAGAAGAAATATTTTTCATGGGAACGCGGAGTGACAGGAAGACGGGAATTTGAATAAAGATCAACGGGCCTTCAAGAGGATTATCGGAATTTTTTTAATGCTGTAATAAAATATCTATATCGTTTTGTGTTTCGATCTTTAATCAAATTTTTGTATTCAATTATTGGTTTTCATTATTCTTCACTTGTTTGTTTATTCACGAATCGAAGTCCATACCAGGTTGATAAACGAGATGAATATTTCCGAAGGGATGAAGAATGATATCATAAAACAAATCGAAAATTCTTCAAAGCCATCCAACACTTGAAAATTTCGATCGACATTCTATCACGGCGGAAAATGATGTAGCATTTCTTTAATTAAATGTCTTGCATTCCTTCCAATGGCAGCCGAAAATCGAAGAAACCTTTTTCAATTTTCGAGATTCTTCGAATGCAAAAGGAAAATGGCTGATCGATAACCCGGAATTTTAGTGTCAAGTCAAAGTTCAACGTAGCCAAAGCTGGGAAAGCGGCCAGTTTAGACCGAAAAAGCGTTTCGGGGCACTCGGCGGACCTTAAGAATAAACGCGGGGGAGAAATTTGGCTCTTGGCCCACATCGAACGTCGCGTAGGCGGTACATATGGCGCCCGGCAATAAAGATCCCAGGATTGCGGAAGGTAACCGACAATAAAATTGCTAATCTACCAATGGCGAAGCTCATCTGAATTCCGTTTGGTTCATTGCCACATTGCTACTTGTATCGTTGAAATCCGGTTAGGAAATCGAAAAATTTTCATCCGTTTTACTCATTTAATCTATTCTTAATCAGGGCTGAAAATCATGGAAAATATAGAACGGAAATCGCGAACGGAGAATTTGATGCTTGAATGAATTAAAATTGAATTGCAACTGGATTTGAAAATCAATCGAATTGTGTCAAAATGCAATCAAAAAGTTTGATTATGACTTGATCAAAGCCCAATTAAAATTCGGACGAAGTTCGATAACAATAAATTGTGATAGAATTGAAACGAGATTCTTTAATTTAATTCGAACCCAAACACTTCGCTTCATAAGAATGCATTAATAAATGTGATCTGTTGTTGACATTTTTGCGCTCCGTGCAAAAAAAAGAAGAAAAGGAAGTTCTTTTTCCCGAAAAACTCGAAATGTCGCCATTTCTCCAGCGTTAAAATGAAGAGTTGAAAAGAACGGGAATGAAATGGGAAAAAGCGAAGACAAAAAAAGGCAGTTCGACTCTGCGAGAATGGTTCTCCATGGAGTTCATCAGAATCGGGCTCCTATTGTGTTAAAAGGGTGTGTCGTCTTGGCGTATTCTGCGCGACAGTTTCGCAGCGCGCCAAGTTCAGCAGCGCGGATCGCGCAAGATGAGAATGAAGAGTCGAGAGGGAAGCTCGAACAGAGACGGAAAATTAAAGACACTCGGGCTCTATAACTGTATATAGGCTGCGGGCAACGTGTCGGGGTAGATATTGTGTGTACACTAGAAATGAAAGATAAATTAATAGCGCCGCAGAATGTTTTGTCGCGGAATTCCTCAACGACGCTTTTGCCGCTCGTATAAACCAAGAAATTCAAGTTTCGAAAACGAGAAGACGCGGAGGGAAAAAGTAATTTGAAAAATGGCGCTTCTTCTTCGCCAAATGCAGTTTTCATGACCAAAGGAAAAAGAAAACAAACGCGGAACGATAAAAGATTACAAGTAGGAAGCGGGATAAAAAACCGAGTCTTTGTTAAATCCGTCGAAAAAAGGAGCTTGACTGGTATACACGAATCGGCTAATCCCGAGGAATTAATGATCATTCGTGCGCGATTAATTAGCATTGTAGCGCGAGAGGATTAGCGAGATTTCGAGCAGTGTGTTAGTCCCGGAGAAGGAGAGAAGAATAATCGTAACGAAAAAGGGGAATGTCGTTTTCCGCATGGGCGAATCGGAGGCGCGCCTTCCTTTTTTTCTTCCCCTTCTTTTCCGAAGACGTCGAGGAAAACGAGAGGAAAATTTCGCGGCTCTAAGAAATGAACTGCGAGTCGTGACTTCGGCTCAGCGAGGCGTGGATCCCGACCGGGATTTAAATTGGAAAATTGTTAACATGAAAGATTACAATTTTGTGAATCGAAGCGAAGTACAAAAGGCTTCTTCTTAAGCTGTAAAAGTAATAAAACTTGATCGACGAGTGAATTGCGTTACGCTAAATGTAACTAATTGTTCTCATTTTCCATTCTTCTTTCATACTTTTATTATCATGATTGCGGTTCGATGTCACTTTTTTGGAGTGTAATCTTGAGATGTGACTCTTCTAAAGTAAAATTGCATTCTTTTAAAAGAGTAAAGAAAAAGGTATTAGCACTTCACGGAATTTAAAGAGTATGATTTCCTCATAATCCCACCCCGATTTAGCGCGTTTGAGTCCAGCAAACGTCACTTTGTCGGTGCACAGAATGCACTTTTTCCTCGAAGTCTATATTTATTGGCTGTAATTTAATACCCAGCCGCAGCTGCATGTAGCCGCGCGGCTCAACGCGCGATCGTGATTTGCTGTTGGTTCACACACGAAGCGTGTCACGACACGAGGATCACGATCCAATCTTTAATTCGTTCGCCAGCACGCTCTGCTGGATGACAAATTGATAGACTGCGATTAAAAGCATGTTGGCTTTCGGCGGCGGTTAAAACCAATATCCTCCAGGAGTACGAAGAGAGAGGCAGGTTACAAAGTCTCGGGGAGTCGACTGTCTGTTAGTCGCCAATCGTCTAAGCGCCTTTCTAAATTATAACATGCCGAGCTCGCGATTAGTCCGTGCACCGGCGTAATTGAATTTTCTCGTCAAACGAAATCGTTGCCTTGTCTTTTCCTCTTTTTACAGGCGTGATTGTGCGATAGTCCCGAATCACGGAAAAACCAAAAGGTAAATGTCCCAGTAATGGACGGCCTAAGCAAAATTCGAAACTCAAACGCTGATTTCCAAGTGAAAAATAACTTTTTAGATTCTGTTCTTTTCGTGAACAATGTGGAATTCTCTTAAGAACAAGTGGCATTTTTTGTTGTTGTACAGTTGTAATTAGTTTTTTAATTATGTGCAATTAAGTTGTCGGAAGCACGAATGTCCCAGTAATGGACGATTAAAATTGAAAATTATTTTCAACTACGAGTGTTGTCTGAAACGACAGCTTTTTATTTTGTAAAAAATGAACTCCCGAATTAATGTTCCCGCGATTTAAGAATAAATAAAGCACTCTTTTTGAAATATAATCTTTCGCTCGTGGCAATTTTTCGGCAGAAAAAAAGGTCGTGAAAGATTTCGTGTGCGATGCAGGTGTAACTCTTCCTCGCGTCATCCGTGACCAGGAAACGATCGTGTGCATTTACATTCGTCGAGCGTGCGGGAAGCGAGCCGCGGAGCTCGTTAAGTCGGCAGAAACTGATATCGCCGATCGGTACAAATGCCCTAAGCAGCTGGGTATCGTTAGACTTCCAGGGAACGATGTTTCGCTGTATTCCGCATCTGCATTTAACGAGCCTCGAAGCAGAAAAACTGTCAAGAAAAGTCGAGGTAATAACGATTTTCGACTCTTTGAAGCCGTTCGAGTATCGGCGTAATGAAGTCACGTTACGGGGTAAGTTGATTACGAGAATGGCTGCGTAAAAGCCTCGGAAATTTCACTACCCGTGATCAATTCCCGATCATATTTGAAGCCCGTTTCCCGTTGATACATTAGCGCAAATTAACGAGCCACTCGCATTCCCGCTAGTTATTAATTCGGCCTCTCCCATTGTTTCCCATTACCTTCCATAAATAGATTTCCGAGAAACAATATTACATTAACCGGATGAAAAAAGGAAACTTTCAACCCCGGGCCGAAAAGTATCCCTCGTAAGAAATTTCTTTCGAATCTCCCTGAACAAATAGCGCGTTATTTGTCGAGCCCGCAATAAGACTTTTGATAGAAAACATTTTTCTTCGATGTGTACCCACTCGAAACGTACTTTTTCCTCTTTAAACACTTTCGGAATAAAGTTTCGACTTTATCGTCGACTTCGGGTGTACACCGAATTCTACGGTTTCGCGTGTGTGTATGGTTTCTCCGGTTCGCATATGCGCGCTCTGATTTCGCTTCCTTTGCTGTTTCTTTTTCGTCCATAAATGTCTCTCGGCAGCGGCAGTCAATCCTGATCCACTTGAATCGAATATTGCGAAAAAATACGGGCAATTCAATTGTTGCGAACAGCTCGAGTTTACCTTTGATATAAAGCTCCATGGAAATAAATGTTGCTTGTTGCGGACATTCAACACATGTCTCGGCTTTCCAAAGTTTAAAAACAGAGATAAAAGGTCATTGATTCCGTATCGTTGTACCTCGCTTTAAAATTATATCGCGTCGTTTTTGGAATTATTCCGTCACGTGAAATCACAATCACTTTCGGATGATCGAGACGACAATCACGAAAACCCTGACCTCGTTTATTGACGCGACCGAGGACGCGAAAACGTCTTTTTTTCTACCGGAGCGAAAGTCTCTAAAGTATTTCAGGCCGTATAGAGACGATACGAAATTTATTGATCCAAGACTTTGACCCATTTCTGCTTTTTATTACAAAATAATCATTGTTCGAACGAATAAAAAAAGCCACTAAAACTGAGAAGCTTTCCCAAAAAACTCATCCGATAAACGTCTTCCGTGGATAAATAAAGCGCAGCAGCGAACGTCATCATTTTAGTCGACAAAGGTCGAAAGGATGAGCTGAAAAACGCGGCATATCTCAACGAGTCGCATGCGGATAATCCCGGAGTCAGCCAACGTTTGCCGGATTCGTTTAAACAGCGCTGCTTCGGACGACCCTGCATTTACCTTCGCATCAGTCCTACTTTGCTTACGTACTCGTAAACGCTCTAACAATGTCCTCCAGTTTTTCGCTTAGCCATGCATCCTGCCATAGTGACTCGAGTATTTCGACCGTTTTCGAGCCTCCGAGCTCGCTATTCGTCCTTTTTTTTCGCTCTACGAGAGCCTTCGCAATTCTAAATGTTCTTCTGGCACGTATTCAAGCTTGGCGAAGTCTCGTTAGAGCCGAAAGCTCCAGTGAACGTGCGGACGAATCTTCTCGACTACCTTCCTTTTATCTTTATGGATGGATAACGCGTATGTATGTACCGTTTATTTGCCCATGTTTGCGCGCTACGGCTTATCCGCGCACGTTACGTGAGAATAGATACGCGCACTATTCTCGAGTCCGTTCCGCACATCGAGAGACTTGTTTATTATCGGGCTTGCGAAGGTTAAATCTTGCCGCAAAATCATGCCAGTCGCAAGAGTATTGATTTTTCCGCCAAGGAAAAATTGGTGCTCATGCATTCCGTTTCGTCTTGTATTCCGATCTTTACTTTTCGAGAGGTCGCAGCGATATATTTTGTACGTTGATATCAGCGGTTTGAAAATAAAAAAAAACCAAGAAATTTTCGAAATTTATCCTTTGCATGCACATGAGGAAATGAATGTATAAACATTGGACGTTACAAAACGTGTCGCTTACCGTCTTGTATTCGTTCCATAAATATTCCCGGTCACGCAATACACCGATTTATCAGGCATCGCCTCATTTTCTATTAATACAGTCGGTTTCGAATAATACCCTGATTAATGCGATAGAATGTAAAACAAAGCGGGCGAATGAATAAGTGAATCTGGAAAAATGAAGTGTATTGAAGCCGAGATAATACCGCTTTTATCAGCTTTCAATTTTCAGCGTTTGGCGACGAAATTTGTTGATATTCGAGAGCGCGATATGCGCTTTACAAGCGTATTCATTAGCAGAAATAATGTTACGATTATTACTCGCGTGAGAGAATTCATATTAAATTCTTCGGGAATATATGTGCAACCGCTGCTGGTCAGCGCGTGATTCATAGCGAATAATTTATTTTAATTGAAGTATTACATCGCTCCGCTCCAAATTTCCAGTTCGCTTTGACCGAGGAAACAACTGTAATGTATTTTTGGAAAATGAAAAATTGCCCTGTAGCGCTTGTTACAAGTTGTTCCCTGTCTACTTTGTTTCACAATCACTCACTTTTTTTCATTCACAATTCATGCTTTCCATTAGCCAATAAAAGTTCGAAAATTAAATCAAAATTCGATCTATTTTCAATCGCTTTTTCATTTATCGGTTTGTTTACTCAATAAAATGAGATCTCATATATTTCCGCTATTTCCGTAAATTTTATAAATAAAATGACGCGAGGCATAAAATCACGCGCGTAAAAACAGCTTTGGAAAGAAAAAAATATCCCTTCTTTAGCGTCGAAACAATGTTGAACGAGCGACAGAACTGTTAGCGCGAAGCACGAACGTTCCTCATAGAGTCGTGGCTTTAAAAAATAACAAAGCTATTTTTAACCAACACCAGACGCTTCAGGAAAAATTTTTCAGTAGGCAATTTCTGCGAGAGCACGCGGCCCAGCAAACGGGATGCCTGAATTTCGTTTGAAATATCAGCCGCACTCGAGCCGCTGGACAAAGCTCGTTTTCCCTATTTCTCATGCGGCGTATGCGATAGCTTTGCCGATGCATCGACTCCCGGGAAATCGGAGTTGTTTTTATTTTCGAATACTCGGGAAAAGTGCACGGGGTATGAATTGCACGAGATGTTTCCCGAAGAAATAGCTCCATCGAGGGAATAAATTCCGCAGCTTCTCGCAATAATAATAGAGCGGTCTTCGTGTCCTGAATTTCGCATTCGCGATATAAATTAGCGGCTTAACGCAAAAATTCATCGAGAGAGAAAGCTAATATCGAGTGGTTCCGAATTACCATAGCGGCCAACCGAGCAATTTCCGCTTCGAGATTCCTCTTCCTCCCGCGGCTCTTTCCGGAAATTATATCACGGCTGAATTTGATTCGCCCGAAATTTTTCCATCCCGTAAATGAATTTAGCGCGAATCAATTTGCGCGACCGCGATGTTCATAGGATTTTAAATGTATAAAAATGCGCTTTGGGACGAAAGAATAACGTCAAAAGAAGCAAAAAAATCACGAAGAGCGAGAAAAGACAAGTGAATTTTTCATTAAAATAATGTAATTAGACTTTTTCAAAGCAAATGTGCTCATGCGTTAATCCCGCGCGAATTTTTGCGGTAGAAAAAGCAGGCGAATTTCTGCATCGTGATTTTCGTTCAATTAAACCGGCGCATGAAATTCCTGCAAACCAGAATTTTCGCGATTAAAAAAACGAACATTTTATTGCGCTTAAATGTTCCAGAGTCCCGACAAAACGTTCCACGTCAATTTCCAAGTATAATTGAGTTTATGCGATCTATCCTCGAAAATATTTGCGGGATCATAGTTTGAAGCGTTTACGCGTGACGAATCTTTTCATTACCCGGCAGGTTATAATTAACCGTGACTAATTGTTGCTTCGCGCGCAGCGACACCGTGTGAAAGAGATTTTAAGTGCATATTTCAGTGCCTGTTTTCAGGAATTACATATAATTACTCCAACAATGCTTCAACGTTCAAACTTTTCGATTATCCAATTACTCCTTTACTCCTAGAAATTAAACGCTCATCACTGTTTCTAACTATTTCTCCAGTCAAAATGTCGAACTTTTAATCGACGATTTCATTTTACTGACATTTCTGACGATGACATAAAGTTAAACATAGTAACTACGTATTTAAAGCATAAAGCTGGAAAACTAGACATGTTCAGGCACGACCCAGATCTAATCGGGCATGATTTGGCCTAATCAAACCTGATTCATCTTTTCTTGGATATCATGAAGAAGAACAGGTTATATCTAATCAGATTTGATTAGATCTAGAAGATTGAACCTTTTTCAGACGAGATCTACTCAGATCTGAAATCAGATCAGACATGACCGAATGATATATAATTGGATCTTATCAGATCTAATGATTCTCAAGAGCCAAATGTCCAGTTTGATCTGATCAGACCAAATTCAAGGGTTTAATTGGATCTAACGAGATATAATCAAATCCGAAATCAGATCAGACGTAATCCGATGATATTTGGTTCAATTTCAAAAGTTCTGTTCTTATCAGACCTCATAATCACCATCAGGTCTAATAGATCAAAATTCAGACCATGTATGGAATACTCCGAATGATATATTGATCGTTGTAGTAGGTACACGGTCCTCTAAATAAAAAATCACTCGTCCATGGGGAATTCCGTCCATTCCGTGCGTGACAATGATTTTCCCCGGCGTATCATGCAAACCATTTGATTGTGAAATTTTTCCGAGAGACAAACCCGGGTCAAATAACAGCGGCACGAAATCGAAGCCGGAAGATGTCGCGAATTTCACACAATTCCGACACATTACGAATTCCAATTGAATATCGGCACTGAATAGCATCGAGATTGCCTCTCGCGAATCGCTCGCTTGTGAAACGAGAAGCACCATAAACGTGATCATAAAACACGGCATATGCCGCTCTCTGCAGCCGTAATGAATATATTTGTCTACCGCGAGTCTCGTTTGCCCTTTTATGTTCATTTTGGTTGTGAAACGTAATGAGATGCTAAATTTCTGAATACTACAAACGAATCATGTTCCATGGACAATCAAGGTCATGTTAATGGGGGATTTTACGTTCGTTTAATACGTGATTCGATTAACCTTCAAAGACCGACGTTCCGGCATCGATTCCGAGCGAGATTCGATGAAAGACTTTTTCGTAAAGGAAAGAAAATTCATGTATGAAACATGCTGCAGTTGCGAGAGTTTAAAAACGTAAGAATAACTGCTCGGCGAATCAGTATTCATGTATTCAAACCCTTATGCACAGACTCCGGGAAATCAATATGTAATGAAATCACTGTCGTTTTACGTCACGTCCACTCGAGCCACAGGATTTGACTCCTGACACGAAGAACACGGCTCGATAATTCCTACATCGCCGTTCGATGAACTCGTTTGTAACGCAAATTACATGGAAATAGCCCTGGAGGAAACAGTGTCGTTAATTCGTTGCTGAATCAGAGCTGACGATCGAAGTTGCGTTAATTCTGGCTTGAAAAACGCTCATAACGGAAACGCGATTGCACGTTCGATCTCTGGTGAATTGTTTCAAATGAAGATGTTTAAAAGAGAATCGATCGAATGACCGAGAGTTGGGAATAGATGAGGAAAGCTAAGATAAGTTTGGACGCGATGGGATCTAAATTTCGTTCTCGCCCGGCAAAAAGTCAGGGTTTCCAGGAACCGCGCAAAACCTTTGGATTCGATCCAAGTCCTTCGGATTTTTGATCCTGCGATGGGATCTTTTCGAGTTCCGAACTTCGACCTGTTTCATAGTTTCGGAACCGAAATTTCGAAGTGCTTTGGATGATCTGGACCCGGTCCGAATCTGTTTTGGGCCTGGCGTTTGAGGATAGCTCGGATCCGGAATTCATGGCTAGACTTCCAAGGTATCAACTAATTGGAATCATCATCTCATTTCAGGATGTACCAAACTAGACGTAAAATGTTGACTGTAAAGTTGGAATTGTTTTCAACGAGTGTCAGTTCTAGACGTGAATTTCCAAGTTTTCGAAGACTTTGCAAACTATCTCGGAAGCTGTTTCGTTGTACCAGAACGGATCGATACGAACGAGTTTATGAAAGCGGCGTAAATCAATCATCTTCCATCTCCTTCGCCTTCAAAAATTCCCGGCTCGCATCGATTTCTACATGAAATGTCAAAGTACTCGTCACTCTCGAAACAAACCCTCGAGTCTTCGTCTCTAAATCAATCTAAAGGGATGAAATTCGGTGTCATTTTGATAGTCAAATTAGCGCCAGCGATCCAGCGGTGCGCGATCCCCATTGAGAGAAAAAAAGACGCCGAGTAAGTACTCGCTCCCTAGAACTTATTACATCCTCGCTTGAATAAATCATTTCACAGAGTGCACTCGACCCTACGCTCCTCGAACGCAATATAAATTTGACGCACGCCGCTACAGAAATATTCCATCGCATTTTCCCGTTGCTCCAGCGGCGAATATTCAGGACGCAACGCCCGGTTATCTCCGTGTTCCGGAAAGATGCGTAACTATTTTTAGGAAGGGCGCGAGATCAGCGAGAACATTTTTATAAACAATGTTCCATTGCTTCCGTATAATTTTTTTCATTTTTGGATATTCATTGGATCTTTTTTTGGATGAACTAATCGTATACTACCATATATGATCATACCAAAAACGACGCCGATCCTGACGAATTGCCAGAAGTTTCCGCGGGAAGAAGCCAGCATTCGCAGCTTCTTCCGTACGTGATTCTCTCAAGTATTTATACCACGCGGTTCGAAACTTGGGTTCTCTAAATTTAACGTCGAGTCGCTTGTCAGCTTTTGAGAAAAGTTGTCGAGGAAACGAGTACGCGGAATCGGCTTGGCATCGCCAGAACCATCGCAATTTCGCAACTCTCGCTCCCTTTGAGGCAGCGGCCCCTTTTAATTGTTCCCGATTCCACTCGAGATTTCATTACGGCTCATTATTCCCGACAGCTGCCTCGTCCGCGCCGCGTAAATATGAAGCGGTGATAACCACTTTTTGTCGTCCCGCTTTCGGCCCTTTGTCAAAAGGGGACAAGGCCATATTGTCGCCATATTTTCACCCCGCGCGCGTTTTTAAGTGTACTGAATTCAAGCCATCAAGTTGAAAAGCGTCTTAAACGTATTCAGGCGTTTCTTGGCAACGAGATTGCACGTAAAGCAACAAATCCGTAACACCTTCGCGCAGTTTTCAGCGTATACGCTTTACCCGCGTCGCCATCTGTTACGACGTGTTCATCTCATAAGAAATATACGCTCCGTAGTTGCAGGCGGCGCAACCTCTTTTTTGCATCCAACTTTTTGCCAGATCGCTACGAGGCAGACGGGGATAATTGAAACGTAGCTGTCGGACGATCGATCCCAAAAACGCGGGCACAACTTTACAGCGACGCCCACGAGCACGCCTTTTCATTGGCAATCGTAGCTTCCTCAATGCAGGCTTATTACGAAGCTTTCGGCACGCGTCAGCATCTAAGGTGAATGGGGAAAGGCGAGACTCCGTGAAGGTAATCGCAGCGGATCGAGTTCCGGAGAATCCCGAAGCGATTAGGGAAGTTTTGTAATTTACGAAGGCGCGTGTTTGAGAGCAAACGGCTTTACAGGGCCGGGACCCACAAAGGGTAACTCCTCGTTCGCCTTGAGCCGCGACGCCAATTTTACGTTAGATCGGACCCGTTTAAAATTCTCTTTGCGATTTCTCTTCGCCCTCGCGCTCGATATTCTCTTCGTCTGCCTCGTGAGCGCGATCTATTTTATTTTGCTCACTTCCACGCCCTCGCCCGTAGGCACCGTGCCCTTTGTTCCCACTCCGTACACGATTCAACCGTACAAGAATTGATGTCGGGGCCGAGGGTTATCCGCGCTGAGGAACCGGGGGAATCACTGATCGCCATATGCTCTCATCTCAGGTACCTACGTGCATCGTGTATTCTTAGAGAGACCGATCCTTCGAATACGATTAGGGGGACGTTGCTTTCAGGATGCATCGAGCGTAATCATCGCACAACACGATCGGGGTACTTTTTCTTTCTAACCTTGGGACTCGAAGGCATTAAAAGGGTTTCTATTTTTATCGCCCTTCGTTTTTGGTAAGTTGTACCTGGAATATGAACCTCAGACTTGGATAGCTCTGGTTTCAGGTCTGATCAGACCTACCATGACCAGTGCTAGTCAGATTTGATCAGGTCTGATTATATTTGATCAGATCTGATGGAAGAAGAAATATTCTGTTGATTAAAAACAATGTTTTTTGAGGGTAACTTATGGATTAGGATGTTGAGGTTTTAGGACGAGAAGAATCTCTGATTGGTACAGAGTCGACCTTGAACAAGGTCAGCGATATTTCAAGGTCAAATCTCGAATTTCGAAAAGCAACAACGGGAATTTTCAGCGATTCATTCTCATTCTTGCGTAGCTGTAACGTAATGGAAATACTTTAATGCAACTTTTCATTTGATTATGAAATAAGAGCGCGCGCCGCTGAAGAAAAGAATTTCGCGTGGAAGTTTTAAAAAGTTTTCCAACTCGATAAGAATTTCTGAATAATTGCGAGAGAGGAGAAGAATTCTGGGAGAAGCAAGGGTACGGAATTATCTCCGCGACCACCTGCTCGAACCTTACGTCCTTGGAATTAAGAAAGACCCTTGACGAAGTATCGAGCGTAATTAAAAATTAACAAACTTCGGCCCGGATTGAATTTTTACGAGCTCCATTTAATCGCATCTCGCATTACGGCGAAACATTTACACCGTTCATCTCTACTCACTCGGTTTCGTAATTTTCATCGGGTGATTCAAAGCCTTACCTGGAAAAGAAAGAGAGTTTTTTGTTTCATTAAAAAGTTGGTTCGTAAATTTATATTAAAATAACGAGGTTGCTTGGATTTGGATGTTTCGCGCGGGAAAAAGCTCGTAAAGAATACCTATTGTATCCATAAAACAGGGGTGGATCATCTATCGTTGCTTTATCCACGGTAATTTGGTTGAAGTAAAAAATCGCATCAATAAATTGTTACAAAGATTAACGAGATTTGAAAATAGTGATAAAACCCAATTCATCATCAAAACGAACCAGGAAAAAACGAGTAAAAATCGCAAACGGAAGGACTGAAATATTCCACGAGGATTCGTTAAATGAACATTAGAACACGATCCCCGAAAGTCGAAAGGGGCTCCTCAATGCCAAGATAGCGAGTCGGTGAATCGCACAAAATCGTGAAACGCGTCTGTTATTAGAAAGAGGGGAGAAGTCGATTTGCGGGTTATTCTTGGAAGATGAAAGAGAAAGTCAGGCACTCTCAAGAAAGCTGAGCTTCGAGTAGCGGGAAAGTGCTGGGAAGAGCCGGTATAATTTATTAGCTAGAACAGTTCCAGCAATTATTTCAGCCTTTCCAAGCGTTCCAACTGTAAACAATGGCCCGACGCTGCAAGGACTCTTTACCCGCAGGATCCACGAGACACTCAAAAGCGCCCAGGGTTCGTACTATTGATGGCCCCTTGCATTCTGTTTCGCCACATTCGCGCTCCTTGTTCCCGCTGCTGCCACGTACTCGACAGGCGTGACTGTGCGTTACCAGTTTCGTGGCATCATTACAACATCTGTTTCCAAATATCGATCGTTTGGGAAATTCACGAAGATACGAAAACAAAACTCATCAGGAAATTATCGCTCGAATGAAGCGGAAGAAAAGGGACGCTGATCTTTTTCGAGCAGATGTGACATCACGGAAAATTACTTCGCCGATACACATGTTTTCGCCCAACGAAAAAAAAAAGGTGCGCGTAAGTAGGGTGAGCACGCGAAGGGAGGAAAAATGCAATTTGTCCGCATCCTACGCACGCTTCACGTCTCGTTTCGAGCATTTGTTCAATGCCCCCCCCGATGCGTTTTTCCCGCGTTTACGTAAAATACGTAGGAAATTACGTCACGCGTAGGTGCACCTGCAACCGCCGTAAGAACAAATACGCACTCGTATTCCTGCCCCTTCTGCAAATCGCAGAGAAATCCTCGAGAGATTGCCATGGAAATTTCCGATCGAGCGCGTCTGGCTCGATTGTCTTTTCTCATTCCCCGCTTTTATCGCCCCGGAAACAAATGTTATCACTCGGGATATTTAACCGCGGTCGAAAAGGAAAATTTGCATGGGCATTTCATTCACGAAATTCCGGCTTTTCGTATGAATGCTGAAAGAGCCATAAATTTCCCACGGCTTTTTATGATACGAGAAGAAGAAAAGGGAACGAGCGAGGGTGAAACGACGAGTCATTGACTCCGCTCGAGTGTGTTATGCGTCGTCGAATTGGGGGGGTACGTGCGACGCGAATGGAAGCGGGGTGAAATCGCATTAGATGGCGGGGCAGAAGAGAAACGTCACGATATGTGTCGTGCGTGGTAGCAGTATGTAACGCTCGTCCTTGCGCCTTTATCCTCGAAGCTTTTTCTGCGTGCAATACACTCGCTTCGTCATAAATATCTGAGATAACACGCCGATACTCGCCGCGAACGCTGACCTATGCACAGACGATATTCCACGGTGAACGACTGTACACGTTTCATGCAGGGTAACTCGCTATGCGCGCCATGTCAACTGGGGTTCGAAAGTAATGCGTTTTTTATGGCTCTTCAGCGCTATACTTTCTCCTTGCGCTAAATAATGTGACTCGGGAAGTTTCTTTGTTTACACTGGAAAGGGAACAATGGAATTTTGTAATTACTGCACAGGAAAAGATTGATTTGAGAAGAGACTTTTTTAGAGTAAAATTGCACTCTTTTCAGAACGCGATTAAATATCGTTTAATCAAGAACAATTTTTGTTTTGATAACTGGTTTATTCAGCGTTCGTAAAAGCAACTGGGAAACTCGGGTGTACGCAAAAAATTATGTTTTCATACGCGAAAATTGCAACGCCGTAGATTGTGGGATACGCGAATGCGACGGAACGTAACATGCGCGCGAGAGGTTTATAACCGTACGAATGTGTTGCGTACATTTGCGAATGTATGATTCTCGATAACGGAACATGCACGGGCAGAAAATTGCGCAGGGCACGCGGAAGAATGAAGGGCTGGTCACGTTTTAATGAGAGTATTCATTCTAAGCATCCCCGAACACGAGAAGCAGCCGCCAGGTAAACACTCGAAAAAATGTAATCGATAATCCTCATCTCGTTTTCGACCTTTTTACGGATTAAAGGTACTAACGCTCTTTATCCTGAAAAACCCTTGCACCGAGACAAAAGTTTGGCGGATCGTACATAGAATATAATTGCGTTTTACAAAATTAAAGTTGCATTTGTTTACTTATAAATGTACTTGCAGTTTCATGACTTTTAATTTAAAAAAAAGCGTTTTTTCGGTGTCAATAAAAGTTTTGTTTTCGATGTTTCTATAAATATGGACAAAGTTGAATTATCAATTTCCTCTCCCTTTTTAATCTAGGACGTTTCAAAGATGCGCATTCGCGAACTTTTCCCCATGGGAAATAAAACTTCTCGCGTTGTATCAGCGCGGCGCAACGCTCGAAGTTCGCCGGAGTTGAGCCCTCGAGTCTGCTTCGAGGCGTCGAGGCCGATCTTGAAAACTACGAGGCGACGAGGCAAAAGACGTGGCGGCAAAAAAACGCGACCTTTTTCGATACACGGCAATGCACTACGCCGACACGTGTCGCGTCTCCCTTGTTTTCCAGCAGGGCGGGCTCGCGAATTTACTCGGGCGCGTTTATTTACGAACAAGCCGGTGCAAAGAACGGGCCGACTAAATTTGGCAGCGGTTCAAAAGCCTATTTTCGATTTTCCTTCCGAGTCGGATTCTCAGACGCAAGAATTCCAAATAGGGAAGTCAAACACGATGCGAAAAATTGCGTCAACAAATGCAAACGTATTCGAAGACATTTTGCCGCGGAAAAATGAGAATTGATTGCCAATTTCCGCCCTGCGAATGCGATATTTACTCTTTTTCTCCGACTTCCGACATTGCCATTTCTCGTCGGTTTAACTTGACGGAAAGCGACTCATTTGTATTTGTTCGCGCGCGGAGAAAAAACGAGCAGCATGCATCGCCGACTCCAATTTGGCGGTGGTTCGTCCGTCCGATTCGGCGTTCACCCCGAACCATTTTCGACCTCCTTAAGGCGATTTGCACCCTGAACAGCGCGAAACGCCGCTTTCCAATTCGAGGCTATTTACTTTTCCCCTACGACTCTTCAGCGCCTTGGCAGACCGTTTATCATGGAACGCCTAACTCGCCGCGAGACCCCTGGTGTCAGCTCTTTTGACGATCTTGAATCTCTGAGGTATGGATATATTATGCGCGCCGACAATGAAATATAAAGCTCGAAAAGTGTCCGTCTTCCGCCATCTTTTTCGCGAATAAAGAGGACGGAGCAGCATTTCAGGAAGATTCCTTTTATATTTCCGAACGTAAAAACGGGGATAATTGACGAGAAAAAGCGAAGCGTTGAAGAATGAAGTGACCGCGGCAAGATTTTCGATATTTACTGTTCCATTCCCCTCTTGGGGTCACTTAAATCACGCTGTTTCTTTTAGCCCGAACAAGATCCCCCAACACCTTTTGCCGATAAAAGCATACGTCCTCAATTTATGTTGTCCATATGGAGAAACATTTTTCCCCGCGCTGCTTCAACGCCACTTGTATTTCCAGCTTTGACGTTTCCAATTACTTCCGACAACGCAGCTGTCTCTATTTTTACACGGAAGACGTGAAACAATTTTTCGTTGACGGATTAATAGACTACATCGAAGCAGCGACATTTTACCCTCGAAATAAGGTTAAAGGAAATATTGTTTATGCGAATAATGTCCTGACGCGAAGTAATTATAAGTCTAGAACAAATAAATAAATCAGAACTTTCGAACACTGCCTCAATTTCGAGCGCGATTGAACTGCTGTATCCGAATCGAGAAATCGCCGACAAAGTTCACGAGTTTAAATTACATCCACGAAAATGTTATTGGCATCGCACGCCGTAATTTGCATTGCGCATAGATGTCGTAACGCAGGTGTGCATGCAATTCGCGAGACTATTCATAAAAGCGGGAGGACGGGAGGAGGGAAAATAATGTTTGCCGCGGCGATGAAATATTTAAGTGTTTGCAGAAATCGCGTAGCGCGCGGCTACGCCACTTCTCCCCGCTTTCACTTGCCGAATCCGCGCAAAACTAATTTCGCTAATTCGATGCTACCCGAAACTTCGCCGTGTGTCGGCCGTCATTTTTCCCGCGATAACGTAATTAACATCACCCGCGCGCTACTTTTTAACGGATTCCCCCACTTTTTGCCCTAAAGTTAACCCGCGAAGTACTTCAATTAACCGACAAAGTTTGCCCAGGCGGCGATTTTTGCTCGGTTCCTATTTTGCATTTCGTGCGGTTTTCTGGTAATTTTTATTCGTTTCCAGTTCACTGTAAAAATCATTCTTTTACTCACTTTTTTCAACTGTTAAACGGAACATTAGATTACTGTTTTATTCCGCAGTCTCGCAATGGAGAAAAAAGTGATTTGTGTCTGTCGGTTACGTCGGAAAATTCGATTGCCAGCGAAAGATCAGAGCAGAAACATAACCACTTTGACGGACAAACGAGCTCTCCGAACCCTTCAATCGACAACCGACTTGGGTCGAAAGCTCTTTTCCCGTTTATTTCTACTCTGCGGTAAAACACGTCTTCCCAAAGTCCAAGTCGGGGTGTTTTTTTCCACCGCCAAACTTCATCTTGTATGAATTCTTAAAGCTCCAAGAAGTATACTCTGACGTGAGTAGCAAACGGCAGTATTCATCTTAAAAGTTTTTATTCCGTTGGAAAAGCATTATCAATTCATCAATCAATTTCGAAAACAAAATTTGCACATCAGAAATTCGGAAATCAAGCTCCCGACTCGAACAAATTATTACCGATTTAGGGAAACCCATAGCTTTTGATACAGCGATAAAACAGCTCGTGAAAAATAGCGCATGAATAAAACTCTTTTACGAGCTTCTCCCGAGCATCTACAGATAACAGATTGATAAATAATTGAATGACCGTTTCTCTGCTTTATACATGTTCCGAAGCGATGTATAAAACCTCAAGACGAATCGATTCGAGCATCGATGTCCCGAAACCCGGCGAAAACGTATCTTCTGTTCGACTTATCGTGAATAAAAAAAGTAATGATGATTACGCTCCGGTAAAATGCTCGAAATCACAGCTGAATCTCATTCTCCGACCGCAAGCAACGCGACTTCGGCATGAATATTAAAGCCAAAGAGAAGTTTACATAATTTAAATGTAACGCGGGAAAATGAACCCCAGCGTCGCCGCGGTAATAAAGACATTTTCAAGGTGGGTATCTGCAGCAGGAACGCGTTTATGGGACATCGGGGACGTAGTTGAGCGTAAATGAGAGTATGCATAGTCGACGGCATACTTTGTTGGAATCACAGATTGTCCGTGTGAAAGGGGCTTCACACAGGCACGAAGAATGACGGCATCCGTATCGGCAAGTTTCCATTTATGGGCCGAAGGTACAAGCCGCGTAGAAAGTAACTCAAGCCGGCGAATTCCTGATTGTCCCGAGAATGACGTTCCCCAGAACAAAATTCGAAACCCGCGAGACGCGCGATAAAAGGCCGTTTCCGCGCGTCCGACTCGGAACCTCGCCATGACCTCTACGGTTTTCCCAGGGGGACATTTTTCACGCCGCGAATGGAAAGTTGGGATTTGTCGTATCTGTCATGCGCGCGTTCGCACATATAATTACTCTCACCCCACCGGCATTATTCTCTCTTCTCCGGTTCTATCTCGAAGTCACGCAAAACCGATTACAGATACAGATTCGCCTCGTAAGTGGCCCCGTCGTCCTGGGAAAGTAATTTCCTGAAGGAAATCCTCACGATTATCTGGCTGGAATAACGTTGCCAGAAAGGATCTCTAACCTGAGCGCTTTCATCTCGAAGTACGTACAACTGCCCGGGTGAATAGATTACGGCATTTTCCTTTCTGCCTAGTTTTCGACTTGCCAATAACTCTTCGCGTACTTGACGAGGTATTCGTGCGAGGAAAATTACGATATGTTATCTCCTGATTTGCTTTATTTTTCGAAGCACCCGAGATATCAATTCTTCCCCGGGAAAAACGATTTAGGACTTGGATACAAGAATTTGATGAAATTGTAGGTATTCGAACCTGATTAAATCTCATTAGTCCTAATCAGACGTTATCAAGGCCTGATGAGATCTAATCAGACATTATCAGACCTGATAATCCAGATCAGGCATAATCAGACAGAATTAGACATTACCAAAGTGAAGATCAGGCCAAAATAATTATTTTCCGAGTCTTCAAGAACCAAATGCCATAAAAAAAATATAAAATTATCTCTCGTTGTCGCTGCGAACAATGGAGCCAATTATTCGTGCGTTTACCCGGGCAGTTTCCCTTGAATCACAAAAGGCATCCTGAGATGGAAGGACCATAAAGACGACGCCGCGTAAACATCGTTGACGACCGAGATGAAGCGGAAACGAAAGTTTAAGGAACGGACAATGTCGGCCTTTAACGAGTTTTCTCCTCACATTTTTCCACAAAACTAATACCGAGTCAATACATTCCACGCGTTAGCAATTTCTTATCTATAAAGCCATACTCGAAGAATAAATATCCCGAGATAGCATCGGAATTGATGAAGACCGTAGTCCTCCGCAATCAACCTCTTCCCCCTTTCGATTTCCTGACACTCCCGAAACACCTGGTGCTGGGGCGAAAGGGGTTTGCGGATGTTCCTCGGGAACTTCCTCCGTAGTTGTTTCCGAGGAAAGAAAAAGGCAGAAATGAAAGGCAAACTTTCATCGGGGCAAGGAACAACCGAGGCTTTCGATGAAAGGAACCGAGAGTGGGTAGGTATACGATGTAATGTCGGTTTTTATGTACGCGGGAGAGAAAAATCTTGGGTACAAGAGGGTGTAGATGAGTAAAAGAGTCCCGGGGTGGGGAGAAACGGCGTGGGAATGAGGCAAACACTCGTGGAAGGATTCGACGCGAAGGACGCCGAGGGAAGAATAATAAGGACACTTGTCGGCCGCTGCTTTTGCCTCGATATCATTCGAGTGTCGCTCGTTTGCGAGGGGACGACGACGTTATGAAAACTCGTATTTGTTGGTAATGACGCAATGTTTTAGAATCTTGCTGATGGGACACGTGCCTCCGAGTATCTCCATAGAAACCGTGTTTTGCTTTCATCTCAACACCGACGCGATATTATTATAAACAGATGGCGGTATTCGGGAATTGTAGCGATTGAGCCGAAATCAATACAGGAATAAATGCCTCGTGTATTAATTCCAGAGTTATCATTGGACATGGAAATTAATTGATTACAAATTCATAAAGCGGCAACGTGTTTTTCCAATCTAAATGCAAAAAATGTGCTTCCAATTCAGAAACTGCTCGAGGGCCGCGAATGAATTCGGACAGTCGCGAAAATTTCCATGCCGAGAGAATGGAATTATTCAATTTGAATCCGTCGTGTTCGTCCGGGCATTAATTAAATAATCGAACTCGCCGCTGGAACGGACATTAATTAAATCATCGTCCAAGTCTCTGAAAAAAGTGCCAACTTGGATTTCACGCGTTGCTTTTTTCGTCCTGACGAATTTCAGGAGAAAAGAGTGCGATAAACGACTCGCAAGACGCAAATGAACCTCCAAATGCAACACTTGTAATGGTCCGAGATACATTTAAATAAAACGACCGCAGAGAGCGAGAAAGTAACGCGATAAATGCAAATTTTTCTAGACCAGAATAATTGCGTAAAAGCGTTTATTGTGCGTTTCGATGTTTTCTCCCTTTTTCCCTCGAGCTAATTTATTCACCGCGGAAAATTGATTCGAATATGAATAGTTTGCCGTGCTGCTTTTTTTCAGCCAATCACGCGCCTCGAACGAACCGATTCTTGATAATCTCTCATTTGTTTTCCATTAAAATCAACAATAGCTCGATGAACAGCGGTAATTTGCTCTCGTCGGAGACCGGGAAAAAAGGAAAACCGTCTCCTCGGATAAACTTGTCGCGTTAATTACCCGATGAAATTATTTTTCCTCGATGATCACGAATACATGGAAATTGAACAAGTGCATTCCTGAATATTGAATCGGGACTTTCTAACGACGATTATCATCTCGTCGATTGATAATTAAGATCCGCATTAATAAACGAGAGAAAGCTGATACATCATCGTAAACTCCAGTAGCGATTCAAATGCATCAAGATCAAACGAAACTCAGTATTCGCGATAAAAAAGTACTGAATTGTCGCTCGGAATTAGAATGCGAGTCGAGCCGAATACAAATGTAACGATAATTCGATAAAGGCAGCTCCTGATTGGGTTTGCAAAGTTCCGCCTGATAAAAGAAAGTAATCAAGGGAGCGACTCCGAGAAATTGGCCTCCTCGCAGCAAATTTTCGAGGCGCCAGAAGTGAATTCGAATTACAGTGATAAAACTTAAAAAGGGAGCGAGTATAAAAATGGCATTACCCGACTCGTTTCAGCGACATTTAAATACATTACGAGCTTTACGATTCGCTACTAAAACGAGCGACCTGACGTGAGTTCAGACGATCGGGATCATTTTACGAGGCTCCATTGAGAAGCCCATAAAAATGGGGGGACCGCTCGCACGATCCTCGAGAATTTGCACTCGCAAACCGCAAGACAATCTTTCCAGCGGGAAATCATTCCCAAGCACCGTGTCTTGGGTTACGTTTTATGATTTCGTAACACGAGTCGCGCACTTCTGTTTATACTCGCTTCGTCGTTAATTGAAATTGCACATTGGTTTACGCCTAACAAGAAAGTTATTGGGAAATATAAACACGGAATTGATTTTCCCAATCCTGCCGATTGAATTACCTTGATACAAGAAAAATACTTACGTATTGGGGTACTATAGTACTTGGATTACTGACTTCCAGCACTACTACAACTACGAAAATACTCAAGTACTAGAGAGTACTAGAGTACTGGCTTCCATTACTTTTCATGGGTAAATATATAAACGTTCCGGAATAGAAAAAATCCTCGCGAATCGGGATAAAAGGAGTCCAAAAAGACCCTCGACAGAAACGTCAAGTTTGCGAGTACTAAGTTTGCTGCCGGCACTAAAAAGTGCATCTCTTCATTTGAAACTAAATTACCAGATTACATCTGCCTCCGGCGGTTCGTCCGCTTCTTTAAAAATGAATGCGGCTCGAAACGTTTCGCGAGTTCGCCTAAGCAGGATATTTAAGTTGATTCTCAACTTGGTCGTTTGGAGTTTCGCCGACTCATCACTAATTATCGTTTTTGGGAACGTTAAAAAAACTATTTTTCGCAAACGTCGAACAATGCGGATTGTGTCTCAATTCGAGCGTGAAACTTCCGAGTTCTTTTGCCAGCCGATATTTATACCTGGACCTTAACAACTTCTCCTTATGCGTCTCTCGCATCGCTATGCTTACGATGCGTAACGACTGATACGAAGGACTCGGGCTGGTTTCTCTCCGTCTCGTTTCATCCCAGCTCATTCTTTTTCCTCGGTCCGGTTATCCCGATTGTCCCTTTTTACGCCGCACTAGTTTGCACATGCGGAGCATTTCGTCAAGTTCAATACTCTCAGATAAAAGATTTTGTTGGGTCAACTAAAATTTTGGGGGGCTAACAATATTTCGTTGACCTGGTTTCGAAATGGAACGTACTTGTTTTGTTAATTGCTGTTTTTAAAATGGTTCTAGCGATTGTTACACCGAGAAATGGCCAAATCCAAGCCATCCAATCCTCGAAAAGCATTACCCGGCAGTCGAATCAAATGCCTTGTTGAAACTCCGTTCTCGTCCTAATCCAATTTCAAGCCGGCTCGTTCAATGAGCCGGGAACGCCTTCTTAACATAGAATTACCATGCGTCCACCTCGTAAAACGATTCGGAAGGTTACTCGGTTATCCCTTCATTAGCGAGGCGCAACAGCCAGACTCCGGCAATTTTCGAGGCAATTTTCAACGAATGCGCGGAGGCGTCAACGTCGACGCTCCCTTTACTCGCTATCAATCCATTAACAACAGGTACCCGGTGCGCTACGTACGCGCGATAGTTGGCAGGAAACAGCCAGGGGCCAAACGAGAGATCACACCCCCTCAACCCCACGAAGCATGCCTATTTGCAGGCTATTACCGAGTTGTCGAATATCGCCTGTAATGCACGCTCGCGTGATGTACGCTATTATTAGCCGATAAGTCGGCTTGAATGCGGCTCGCGAGAGATTTGCATCCGGAACAAAACTCGACCAAATTCAAATCTCCCGCGTTCATCACGGCTCGAATGCGTTTACGATGCGATCGAATAACCAATTCGCTGCGTTTCTTCGAGTGAGATTTGATAAATAAACTCTCTAATAAAGCACGAGCGAAATAATTACTCGAGATACTTACATCAAACAATTTGCTTATCGCGAAGTATAAGAAAGGCAATTCGAAAATGGGAGTAATCCCAGGCAAACTTTGCGCAATTATCCCTTCAGTTTGATATTGCGATAGTCCTGAGCTTCGGTAACCGAACCTAATAAGCTCAACAACGCCCGGGATCTTACTTGTACACGAAGCTTAATGCAAATTATTGCCAGGACGATTATTTCGTCGCGGTAGATTGCGCGTACAACGGTGATTAAAGGATGCCTGGGCAGAGGAGAACTAATGGGCAAACTATCGAAACACGTGTGCCCGGAACAACCGGGTCCGTCGCAACTATTGCCCGCTCGTATATCAAAATTAATATTTAATAGGGTTTTCCGGGAGGGCTGCGGTTCCACGCCCACGGCGCGCCGCGAAATTGCCCGCCGCGTTGATCTCGCGATGACAGATTTCGCAACGAATGCCGCCTAATTAAATTCGCATACATTAACGGAATTACCGAAGCGGCCTGATGGTCCCGGAGATATAAATGCGAGGATTACGCCACGAGACTTTCGGCATAAAATTTACAGGCTTGACTAAGTTATGGGTTTGCGAATTCGTGCAGAATTTGATCGTGTAATTATGTTTCCGGTTCGACCTTGACCAACTTGGAGATGAAATATTTGGATCGGTATTTTCACTCTTTTTCTAGAGTGGAATGTCACTCCAGAGAATTCGAGGAGCAATCAAGTTGATTAAAAACTGTGGATAAGTTGGCCGCGATGCAAACGATGCTGCGATCAATTACCAAATTGCAGCGGCTGCATTGCTTTGACTCATCTGTCAGCAATTTGTTAGATTAATCACGGAGGATGCGCCGTACTCTCCAATGGTTGGAATCCGTATGTCAGAAAGTAACCAGGTGTTGGACACGCCGAGCACTGATTTGGCGCGTATCCGTGACCAGCGGATTCAACGTTTCGCTTTGAAATTACGATTAATGAAATAAATCAATAAAAAACGGTTCGTTCTTTTCGTTCGTATTTATTGGGGTGATGAATAATTAATGAGAATCACGAAAAATGTGTATAAAATATAACGAGATGATGCTTATTAATGAATAGCGATTAAGAACCGAATAATTATGAATTTAATTATTCAATAAATGAATAAATGAATAAATAATAAAATTGAACTGGAAAACGAATAAAATAAAATAATCTTCATTGCTTTTGCATACAATTAATTAACGTTTTATCGGATGGATTTACACGATTTAAAAGTTTGTGAAAATTGTTCAATTTTTCAAGCCGGAAATTAATTAATTCCAACGTTTGTCCACATTTCTCATTTTCCGTTCGACTTTAACATTTCTCGAGCTTTCAAAACCGCGAAAAAAAAATAAATATTCCATCGCGTTTTACGAGTATTCCTTTCAGCCGCATAAAAAATGCAGGCTCGAATAAAAAATGGAGAAAGGAATGTCGTTTCTTCGGGGCGACGCGCGCGAGGGTTTTCAATGGAGCACGAGAGACGAATAAAGTTCAATAGCGATCGCGCATTCGAAAGCGTAGCCTCGTATTTCGAGGACCTTTTTCGACAAGTTTCACGCGCGAGGCCCCGGCTCGATCCCGAGTCGGCGAATTCGTTCTCTCGGCTTTCCTGTGTCCGTAACAATGGCCGATCGATCGTAAAGCGGCACGAGATCGTCGTGTCTCTCGTCCCGTCCCGTCGTACAAACGTTTGCACGATGATGTCATTGCTTCGCTCGAAAAACAGGACGCCCCAAAGCAAACTTTACTGTTACTGACCTCCTCGCGTCAATACCTCGACCCTTTGTCTCCTTCGGGGCCAACAAACTCGATAAACTTTCACATTTTTCAGCTTTCATCTTCATTTTACGACAGGTCACGGATAAACCTTTTTTTTATACCGGAAAAACAACCGAAAAATTCCGCAACTTTCCGGCAAAACATCTTCATGTTTTCTTGGAATAAATTAATTTTTTCAAACCCTTCGAAACGTGCGAAAATGCAAAAAAAACATCTAGAATCATCGTAATTATCCGTGTTTTCCCATTTTAATTTTTAATTTACGGCGATTGCAAAATAAAATCAATTCCGGCGAAAATTCCGGTACTTTCTTTAACAATTACGATGACTTACCTTTTGGGCCTTGCAGGCAGCAGCGAGAGGAAGAACATCGTGCTGATGAGCCGCGTGTCTGTCCCTCAGGCAAAGCGAGCACGCCGCGATTTTGCAGAGGGCGCAATAAAGGCCGAGCATCTCGTTGTTGTGCTCGGAACAAGCGGGATTTCCGTCCTGTCCCCTCGTGCTTTTCCCGCTACTCGTTTGCCAGCTGCCACGCGGCGGGCCCAAATTGTGGGCCGCCAAAGGCCCCCGATTCGGGTGGCAAGATTCCCGGCACGCGTCGCAGTACAGGACCTACAACCAGACGAAAATAAAAGTACAGTAAAACGCGAGACGAGCCCGGCGCGTCAATTACAGCCAGAGAAATTGAACTTTGAACTCGCAGTTAATGACTTATTCAAATGAGTCAGAGCCGGCGCTCCGCATTTAAAATTCCCGAGTCTCTGTAAATAACCGAGTGACCTTATCGCGAAGTTTCGATAATTCCCTGGACAGAAATGCCGATTTATAACGATAATTATAACGCGAGCTTTCGCGACAGAATTTTCCGCTCGCTCGCGTTGAATGTCGTTTAATTTACTCGATTCAGCGGAGTGGCCAAACCGATATTTTGATTCCGCCGCGGAATTAATCCGTCGCATTCGAAACATACGCGATTGATTACTGTAAACCCTGGTTTATTTCAAGGCGAAAGGTGATCAACGTTTGATGCAGTTAAAATAAGAGAGAGGTAACGTAAATAGACGAGTTGG
>JABFQM010000699.1:0-30276 GCA_022816865.1 Zelostemma sp. ZL-2020
AACATTTATTATCTCGTAAACTAATAAGACAAAGTCGTTCAAACTTTTTTAGTACAATTATTTATATGTTATTTGGCATGTGTGAAAATTTGAACGATTTCCTAAGAAAAAAATCTGACGCTAGTACCTACCTTAAAAGTAAGAATGGCTCGCGATATAATATATTCAATCACGGAGCGTCCGTCCGCGCGGTATCTTTTTTCCGTTGTCCGCGTCTTCGTTCGCGTCAATTTTATACTGCACCTTTTATTAACAGGCATTTCTGCTCTTACTCTCTTTTAAACCCCTTCTGACCTAATATGGTTTTCATCAAATAATGTCATGATTATATGCACAACGATTTCTCAATTTAAAACAGTTCGATAAATTGTTTATTATATTTATTTTGATTCAAGTTGTTGAAGAAAATTGTTTTTAAATTCCATAAGAATTGCAGTCTCCTTGAATCACGTAATAGAGACACTTTCCAGCGTCTCAAATTGTTTGCAGGAAATTGTTCATACGCCGCCGTTACGCGAGAAAGATTGCTTTGCGAAGAGTTGCCGATATCCGGACGACAGTCAAAAACGGAATCCATCGTCGATATTTTTTACGTGACGGCACTGTGCAATCAACGCTTTGTTCTTTTTAGATATTATTTGTCGCGATTTCTGTTCTGCTTTACAATGAGAATGGCAAGTTAAATGGCGAAATTTGTGAAATCGTCAAGTCTTTCGGCAACTATTAATTTATCACGCGGTTTTTCGAATAATAATACGAGTCGTAAATTACAATGTGAAAGGTTTCTCATTGCAGGGCAATGTAAACGTATGTCTTCGAACAGACGTACGTTTCTCTTCATATGCGCTCGCTCGACCGCGCTTTGCATATTTCCTGAGATTATGGCCGGCGCGAGAGCTATAGGTACGTAGCGCGAAAATTAATCGGCTGGCCCACGCGGTATTTTCTCGGCCGACCCTCCGAGATCCTTTAATACTGTAATTTTCGTACAATAATGCAGCTGATAAGGCGCCTCGTAGTCATTGATCACGCCCTATTATATTTCTCTAACTTTACACATTTTGCGGAATAATCAACTTGGTTAATTTCCAAACAATTGATTAACCGAAACTCATTACAAAAGTTACAAACTTTTGAGAACTTTCAATAATAAACTTTTTCTCCCCGGGAAGCAAATTAAATTTTCTCCTACTTTTGGTTGCTCGAGGTTTACGAAACTTTACGTTCGTTCGCAATTTATTATAACGTATATTACGTATATTATATAGTGTTTGTTTTTGAAATGCTTGTGTTAATTGCACGGCAATTGCGCAATTTTCAGTTACTCCGCAACGAAAAAGATGAACCAGAGTTCATTTTCAAGACAACGAAACAAGACTGCAGTAATTATTAGAAAAAACACAAAAACAGATGTAGGTACAATTAATTTGTCTTGAAATAACAGAACTAAGATATACCGTTTTATAAATACTTGGCGGTTACTTCAACTAAACAATTAGGTATTCTCGACCGAATATTTCCTCTTCATCGGACTGCAACACATTTTTTTCGCTACCAAGCAAGACATTTCGTTTTCCGCGTCTTTTTATTCTACGTTATATATCGAGGACTAACCATAACGTCGCGGAAGCAATCAATGTCGTAGTCAAGGGCGATGGTACTAAAGAACTTGGACGTGAGAAACTTTGTCAAAGTATCGCAAGCAAAAGTTGCCGACGAAGGCGAAATAATATTGTATAGAATTATTTCGTGGAACGACGTTTCGCCGGCATTCTTAATTTATTTATTTATTTATTGACAAAAGTCCAACAGGTTAAGAAACCCAATAATAGGACTACATACTGAACATAATGATATAATTACAAAATAATAAAGAACCGAAATACAATATATCATGAAGAAACCAAAAAGAATACAAACAGAATACAAGAATACAAGTAGAATACTTGAAGCAACTTAATGCCAATGAACTAGAAATATTCTGTAACGTAATCGGAAAGACTCGATGCGGAATGAAGATAATGAAACAAAAAATGAAATCAATGTCCTTATTATAAGCATTATAATATAAGAAAAGCTGTTATACTGCTTGCTGCTTTTACATAAGAAAAGCTTTTCCGATTGTTTGCCAGAAACAGTTTTTCCGCATATGTTTTCCCCAAAAGAGAAAAATTCTTATTCAAAGAGTTGAAATAAGAAGAGTAACAAAAAGCTGTCCTCGCACGTGGAATATTGACAAGGTTGTTTTAAAACCCTGTCTGGATTTTCTTTTCATTCATATTTTCGCAGTTGTCGAAACCGAGGCTCTGAAACATCCAAAAGTTTTCAATTACGATACGTTGGCGTGAGAGAAGTCATCTGCGAAGCAGCAACGCATGGCGGCATGGTTTCCGGATCCCTGGAAAAGCAAGTTTCTATAGAGAGAAGTTTAGGAGCGACTCGGGATACGCGAGAATTTCCTCTTCGCGAAAACTGAACCGAAAAACAAATCGAGATTCATTTTCCAGATGGAAACGTCCTTCCAACACTTTCATTTCATGCCGGCGGCAAACGAAAATAATTGGAAATTAGGCGTGCAGAAATATTGATACAATTCACGTCAGAATTCGAAATATTATGTAGTAATGCGCAAGAGACGAATCGCCTCGAAATGTCTCGAATATAAATCGTACATATCTCGTGCGTATGGAGAACGAATAGATTCTGAAGTTGTGAAATTTAAACGCGATTATCGGGATCTCTTTGACATACACGGATGACAATATCGCCGTATCGTGCTCGTACTATAATATGATCGCAATGAAATACGAATTGCAGATTTAGTCCAACCCCGGAAAAAAAATATATGATCGTTCGTAACCAAAATCCGCGTGTAAAATATATGTGTCACGGAAATTTACGCCCTGGAAAATTATTATCCAATCATTCAAGTTTATAACAGCGAACTGCGCCCTTCTAACGCTATATAGACTCCTGCTTTTACATAAAAGAATTGCAATTTAAAACCGTTTTCGGTGAAAAAAAGGACCCTGAATTAGCGAAAAATTTGCAGATTCAAAGATTTTCTTCAACTTTAGTTAGTATCGTTAGTATAATATTGACTCCGGAGCCAACTTTAGAGCTTTGTGTCGCTGTTTAGTTTTGCATTCAAAGTTTTTTTACATTTTATTGCGACGTTATTGCATTGCATTTATAAGAACAGAAGATCGGGGAGACGATTATTCGAGAGAAAGCTTATAAGTTAGTTCGCCATTGCGAACGAATCCAGTTTAACATTATCAAAGACATCCGGATGAAAAAAGATTCGATTTCAATTTTTCGAAACATCACGAACCGCCTCATTAATATTGTCAATCCTATTTTACATTTAATGAAAATGGCCGAAACCCAGGAGAGAAGAAATGTATATTGAAAAGAATTCTGTCCGCTCGGATGTTATTCAATTACCATGATCGCGAGTAACAAATGAAATTGACGGACACCAATAATTGTTTCGGGGATGAAGAGTCGATTCCCCAGACGCGCTTTAATCTGTCCAAATCCGCGCTTTCGTTTGAATAATTGTATCATCGTAAAAATGTAATCATCGAAATGAACTTTCGTATAGTAAAAAAAAAAAGAAACGCTTGTTTCCGAATCATTGAGCCGAATGAAAATTCCGAAGAATTTCAATCAATTCCAAACACTTTTATCGGAATATTTAAATCGACCAAAAATTATGTATAAAATTGTTACTCACATGAGAATATACGGTATGTATATATCGAATATCGCAGCGGTCCCAACCACAATGAACTCGGTCATATTATTTATAATCCCGCATCGAGCACGATTCGAAATCGATGCGATGCTACGAATAAGTTTAATTTTCGATTATATTCGATACGCGGTCAATGTTGATGTCGCAAATTCGGGTCAGAAAAAAAGCCTGCAATGGCTTTTAAATATTTCATCTCAGAATGTAAAATCAATAAAATGTCCTGCCATGAATTTACGATGACGGCCAATATTTCGGAGGAAAACAGATTCATCGGACCATTGCGGGCTTATTCTAATGATCACGATGGCTTTGACATCGTGATGCATAGTTGCGATGATGCATAGTTGCCGTTGACACGCCGAAACGTCAGCTACACGTGACCTCTTCGGTTCGGCCATTATCCGCAACCACCGCGATTTCGGACAATAACCGTTCCATCCTTGTATAATAATTATTATTGGCCAGTTCAATTTATACGTCCGGCTAAATATTCCGGCCTTGAACTTGAATGAAATTGACGTTTGTAAATGTAAATGCCGCCGCCGCCGTCGCCGCCGCCGCCGCGTTTATATCGTCGTCGCATATTCATTGTTTCATCATTTACGATTTTACGTTATCGCAAAACGGAAACATTTTACTGGGGATGTTCTCTTTTAAATTTTGCAATTAATGAAAATCGTATAGTTTTGCGTTTTACGGCAGTACGCGCATCTAACTTCCATCGAGCTCGATCTATAATACGGAAAAGTAATTTCCGAAGCTTTCCGGGTGCTTTTTGCAAACAAAATGTACTTTCGCGCATATTTCACATAAAATTTTACCTCGACGCAAACATGCATTATCGTAAAATACCGAGGAATTCGATAAATCTGGGAATCTGGGAAAGTTTATTTCGTAGACCGTTTGTTTACTGCGATTTCTATTTTCCTCGTTAAATAAAAGTCGCTCGCTAATTTCATTCTCGATTCGATAAATTGTTAATTATATTCAAAGTCGAATACTAAGAAAAAAGGTTATTGCTATACCGATGGTTATATAGCAACGGCAATAAAGTTCCAAGTGACGGAACACTGACACGGTCAAAGTCCCGGTTCAGTGGTAACCGTTGAAATAAAGCAGCCAGGGAGCAAAGTTGGCCGGGAATTTCGGCCGAGCCGATCTCACAAACTACTTAAACAACGTTGAATCGCGTCCCACTGCGCGAAGGTGTAAAGGCATGAATAATAAGGGCATCGCGCCATATCTCTCCGTGAGCGGAAATTCTTCTTTGAAGCTCCGACTCGGCATCGCTGATAATCGAGTTTGGTTGCTATATACTACCGTCACCTGAAAAATGAAGAAGCTTCATTTTCCCAGCGCGAATCACTGGTTATTTAAAATTATCGTATTTAAATTTCGCGGTTAAACATGCAAGCAGCGCACAAGCCCTCGTAAAGCCGCGATCTTTACGACTGTTGCAGCCGTGGCATTTGCTATGATTTGCCCGCTTGCATTATTATTCGTCAAGTTATAAATTTATTTATTACGTTCAAAGTCGTATGAAAACATGACACGAATTTACATTGCGTTTCCAAGAGGTGTATGGACAATGCTGAATAACTTGAGAGTCACGAATTATTATATCGTAGGTGCTCTAAAAGTTCGCGTGAAATATTATACGTAATTTTCGATTCTACTGCGCGCTATACGAGTATACTCGTACCAGGACCTTTCGAAGAATCAAGCAAAAATCGCAAACAAGGGCAAAATCCCTGGAATGATTCAACGAAAAAGAAAGATTTTCATAATAGAAACTTCGGGCGTGACTTTTAGCCAAAGTTCATCCGTAAAATATTCCGACCTTGACACTCGCCTATCGAACCGGAATGAACTTTGATCAGAAATATATATATATACCTTACGCACGGAATTTCCAGCCTTGTAGTACGCGCGCAAAGAGGGCGCGCGCAGCGCTCGGAGAAAAGGAAAAGGAGGGATAATTGAATACAACTTGATCGGACCGTGCGTTTCCACCCCATTAAATCGGGCTTAAACTCTCGGGAGGGAGGTTCGGGGGAAAGAGGGTAAGCCCCGAGTTTGCCTTTCTACTCCTTTGCCACCCTCTTCAATCCTGACTCAAGTAAGAGAGAATGTTTACTGCTGGCCCAGCTGTGAGCCAATCAGTATAGCCCTCTCTCTCACCCTCTTTCGCGTTATACCGTACGAAAGCGCTATACCTACTATATAACGTACAATGGAATCGCGCAGCCAGCCAGTATTCTATCCATAACGGGATTATTTCCTAGTGTTCCGTGTTGGTAATGTATATAGTCGCGTTATACATTAACGTTTGGAAAAAGCTCTTGTTTTCCTGCGAAATTATATTCTCGAGTGAATTTCGCCTTCTTTTCTCGCTGGCAAGATGCTTTTTCAAGGTTCCTCGAATTCTCGTTTTCGATGTTTGCACGTGTTTCCTTGCTGCTGCTTTTTTTCTACACGAAGAAAAACAAGTTCCGTTTCTTCCAGTCGGGAAGACTGCATTTGTTCACTCGGCGTTGCACAAACTTTTCCGACGATTATGCAAATTCGAGCCAATTTTACATACAAGTTCCATTTACTAATTAATGGCCGTGCAATGCGTATTGAGAAGTAGAAAAGCGCGCAGCTAACCGGGATATTTTATTCGCGGTACTCCGCGTTTAATCCTTCTGTACCAAGTAATCCTGGGATTACTTTTCTTTTACACCAACGTTCTGTTGGTGATTAAATGTACGATAAAATGTCTGCTTAATGTAATCATCTCTTATCAGGCTTTTTGTGTCTTGTGAATTACAAGACACGAGCTTATACTTATGATATTTTCTGTATAAACAGAAAGATATGATAATTTAGAATTCTCAAGTCTTCGGTATTTGAGCCAACTTTGGAGTAGAAAGTTTGTACTTTTCTGGAAAAAAATTTTTAATTCGCAGATTTAACGGTGAAAAGCATCTTAAAGTTTGTTGCAAGAGTTCACTGAGAAGTAAACCGATTGCAAATAAGCGACGCTAGATGAAAAGCTGAGAAAAAGAAGCAAGTCGAAAAAGTTTTGCCACTTGGTTTACGCGTTGGCTTTTTCTATTAAATTTTCTTTCACTCCTTTCTTTTACAACATCGAAGAGACGAATTATTGCAACGACTCGCACTGGGAGCTGCGGTCCGAAAAATTTTTTCTACCTTCCGGAAATAAAAAACGAATTCCGATCAGCAGAGGACAAGTTAACTACGGACAAGTTAAGTGTTCTGCTCTCAAGCGCGCATTGTTGGCTAGCCTAGATACCTACTACCTACAATAATATATAACAGACGGAAAAGGGATTAAATGAGGATCCGTTAGAATCATGTAGCGACTTCATGGCAGGTTTCTTGGCTTTGTTGCTTGAGATTAGCTTAGTTACAGATAACAACAGACCGTCCGAGTATTTCTCGAATAGTATCACTGAATTTCGCGGCAGATGCTCAGGATTGGGTCACTTGTGTTCGAAATACATGTGCCCTATCTACGCCCAACGCGATTCGTAGAAGCGAACCTAAGATCTCTGACGGTGAAATTTCTGATGCGATCAATTTTACGTTCGACCGCGTTCAGAGGTTTTCTTCATCAGGATCCGATGATAAAGAAAAGCGACTCGTGGCCTTAAACCGTTGTTAACAATGTTCCGACAGCTCGGACGACAATATTATTTTTTATTATTTTAGACTTTCAACCGGAGCTGTTATTTGCCTCGGGTACGTTTTTCCGTACCCATTCGTCGTCATTGGTCCCGCCGAAAACGGCGGGGGACTTGTATACTTTCTGCGAACGTGAAAGCAAAGCATCGAAATATTATAATGCAAGGACTCGTTTTGTCCTGAAACCTACTTCCTTTTCCGTCATATTATATTTCATACGAAATACGACGGAACCGAGTAATAAGTTTGCGTTACATTGCGAGTTACAATTCTTATTATTCGTGTAGCGCAATTGATCCAAGTTCTTGGATGGAACAAAAGGACGGCGGTGTCTTTACAATCGGAAGTCTTTACGAAGCGTTATTCTGTACAATCGCTGCTTTCAGTACGAGATATAAACAAAGAACTTGACAACGGGGACAGAATCCACGTGTTTGTTCAATTACACTTGATTACCTTTACTAATGCAGTACGCGAGTACAAGCTCGGGGACACAAATATCACGCATCTTGTATAAATGCGATTGAATATATACTAGGATCGATATTCTTCGCAGTCCAAGTCCAAACTCGCTGAAGAGGTTGTGATGTTGTATATTGTCTAAGCGAACGCAAAAGAAAAAGAAGAGAGTCAATGGACAATAAAGCGAAATTATACTTTTGGAAAAACAATGCAGATTAGGGTATAATAATAATGATGCTGGGATCAAGAGTAGTACACCGCCCGTTTAGCGGTAAAGAAAGCTGTTGGGGCAAACAATGCCAGCTTCTAGTAGTCTAGTCGAAAATATAGTCAGCCCAATTAAACATTCGAGACGAATAAGAACGTGAAAAATTGTTGTGTCTTTTTCTCGACAAAAGCAAGTGCGTGCAGTTTTTTTTAAATATACATAGAGTATACAGGTAGGTAGACGAAATGAGAAATGTCGGGCGAATTTGTTGTAGAAAATATGTTTTATCGATGATACTTTTTTCATCGTAACGGTATAGCTTTTATCGGTTTTAATCGACGTCCCGGTTTATAATAAGTTATAAATAAACTGGTGCATGAGTTATTTGAATGAGAACCGCAATGAAAAAACGACTATTATACCCAGAGAAAAATATCAACGAGGATGAAATTTAAATTTAATTATTCGTGAAAATTTCGGAGTGTTCGAGAAACTTTTCGTACAAATGAAATTACATCGTACATTAATTGGACTATGGGCCTTTTTTTTTTTGGATTGCACGTTTGTTGAAAATTGAAGAATGGAACTTGAGAAAGAGAATTGATAAATTCCTGGAGCAAAAGAAGTATCGTGGCTTGTTTTTTAGTAGGTACTCCAAGTAGAATTAAATTATAATGGAACAGTCGAGAAGGGGAAATACATTGTAAAAACGAGGGTTGGTTATCGAGCAACATGCCGAACACAGGTTCAGGATCGTAAGGGTTGTAGAGGCTGCTGCGCTGAGCTGACATTGAAAGATGGTAGTTCCTTCTCTTTGGTCGCTGCTTCCAACATGATATAGCACCATCCATCCATGTTACGCAGACGCAATTTCAAAGGAAATCTTTACTTAGAAGCTCTGGCACATCCATGTCAACGGAAACATTTTCCCGGAGTATAAATATTTCCACGACTACGCGGCTCGCGTGTTACGTTGGCCGCGCATATTTTCTTTTCAAACGAGTTCGATGTAGATGCAGGAAAGGTGTAGTATCTTCTGTGGCAGCTTGGCTGCCACAAATTCGCCCAGTTCTAGAGGTGAATTCGATATTCTTCGATCACTTCTTTGACGAACTACGGAGCAGAGACGTTTGAGGGCACGGTTGATGAATCGAAGTGGTACTCGCGCATTGCTCTGTCGCGCCTTCGTAATTAGTGAAATAGCATTGAGTGCGAGTTACGAGCCGATCGAGGGTACGGGGTGCTGCAGCGACCACACCGGTGTAATCGATATTTGATCACTCGAGCAATACGTCAAGTGCCCACATCTCGCATGGACGTTCTCTACCAGGCACGCTTGTCGAAAACGTACAAGCGAGTCCATTAAAGGACTTAATAAACTACCTTTGCCATTCTCATCGAGCCGCTCGAAGCAGGTCTTTTTCTATAGCGACTTATATTTCTTTCATGTCCCATTTCGTATCAAAACCTATAACTAATTTTCCTTCGTCCAATCTTGTATATTTAACTAACGTAAACTATCCAACGCATGCTTGAGACGTCTTTCGATAAGCCAGCGGTCCATCGTCTTACAGACTGGATCGCTTCGCCTTTTCTCAAACTATTCGCTTTGAAACGAGGTATCCCGATATTCCCGGCGAAGCTACACATTGTTAGCGAACAATCACTTATAACATTGCTCCGCTTGTTGCGCTTTATACGTATATGCCTTCGATAGCAAAATTCTTTACCTTTCAAAAGTCGAGTTCAATATCTTCTCCCAAAAATTCCTGAGAAAGTTGATATCTATATATTGTAAAAAGAATACGTGCTTGGAATATTCGTCGAGTAAAAGTAATAGCCGAAGACACGCGCGTGCATGAAATGTAAGTATAATCCTAATTGAAAGTTCAGCGATGACATTATTGATTACGCCATTGATCATATACACAATACACGGAATACGCGTATAGAACTGCGGTAATTCAATCCGGCAAGAATCTAATTTATCCTCGATGACATTCACGTACGGTGGAATTTCGGGGGATCTTCGATGACCAATATAACCTAATGAGGAACAAGTTTGTATATGCACGTGTGCGCGCGCAAACGCACACGCGGTCACGGAAAACTACCCTCCTGGCTTCTATAGTCTCGTCGATAAGAACGACAGAGAGAAAATAAGCGTAAAAGTGAAAAATCGGCCAATCTCACGAAGCGGAAGTAACGAATAAAAATTACGAAGAAAAAAATGGGAATCATAATTCGCAATTTGGTATCAGCGAAGAAAATCGTCCGCCGGAAATGATAGAAAATGAGAAAATTTATCTAAATTTCTTTCTACCTTTGTGAAAAATAGTCGGAAAATTTTCAACCCTGTCAACCGAATGCAAAATCGCTTCTTCCTTTTCTTTCGTTTAATGGACGTTTAGCGTAGCTGTAGACATCGATGAAAAAATGAAAGGTTAACAGTAGGCTTCGGTCAAATATTCATATTGACTGCCAAGGAAGTTGAGAAACTTACGAAGCACACTCATTCCGTTTCCTTGAAAGCTTGGATTCCAATTGCATTTTGGAGTTTCCCATGCGCCATTACAAACACAGATAAGTCGATTGTATTAGATGCAGACATTCGCATGTAAGTCTGTCCTGATTTGACTCGGAATACTCGCGTACTCTAACTTTGGATGTGCCTGAAGCGGCAACATCATTACTAGAGAGAGAGAGAGAGAAATACAATCTTATTGATTCACGACGATATCTCATCATTTAAATCCAATCATATATTTCCTTGCTGGAATTGCAATGATTTCGAAACAAAAGATGCCGCAAGTAGAATTTTCCTTCTTCAACTGAAAGAATATTTTCATTTAATGTCGAGTGAGATAGTAAACGCATGATCAAACTATCGTCGACTCGAAATGCAATTGCGATATTTTTATTACTCCGTTCAACCATATTAATGAAGGAGACTGCACGTATACGGGACAGAATTTTTGCTTCGTAAAAGCGAGCTGTGACGTAAATTGAAATTCATACGGAATCATATCGTTACACCAACTTGAACGTCATATTCGGTGGATTCTATGGGATTCCAGGGTTCCTGAAACTTGACGAAAGTACCTTTTTTCCTAAGATAATGAGAATAGAAGAATAGAAAGTCGTATATATTGCGCTAAAATTGCGACTTTCATTTGAGCTGTTTGCCTTGAGTTTTAACACAAGGCTCCTTTTTTCCGTCATTCTGCCCGTATATTATATACTTTCTGCAAACGCAAACATCCAAATATAATTCACAATTATTCGTTTTGCCCTGGAACGTTGGTACTGATGTTATAATGTTTGCAAACTTTGTGAGGCGAATCGACAAAGTACGTTTCGGGCTCGAATTCGGCATCCGTGTAGAGTTCTCGGTCAAAGTTGTAAAAATTAGTTGGAAAGGACATTTTATTTCTTACAACTTTAACAAAGAATTTTAATATGTTGACAAAAAACTTGAGACCTTGAAAAGGGGCCAAATTCGAGCCCGTAAAAAGAGTCGATTCGCTTCACAAATGATTTGCATTCGATGTTTGAGGAAGCAATCCCACAATTATATATTAGTTTTGTAACGAAACCTTTTCAATTCCAATTCCAACAACAAAAGCAAGCCAATTCACAAGTTTGTGTTGCGCAGTGAGCAAAAATTGAGACGTGCACGTTTGGTTGTCCGAGCGAAAGCTAATATTAAGGTCAAATGTTTAGAAACAAATAAAGAGGCTAAATGGGAGCGTTGAAACCAGAACTAACAGGAGATAGAAATGAACCAGAGTTTCGCAGCTGGACAATGCCTTCTGTTGGTCACTGTTTGAACGGGAAAGCGAGAGAATGAAATAAAAGGAAACGAGTGAGAAGAATGGGCAAAGCTATCTATTATATCTTTCTCATGTCCATGAGATGTTTGAGGTTTACTCGTCAAAGGATGAAACGTGGAGATAAACAATAGGAGGCGTGTACAAACACTTGCAAGCTAAGTTGCACTTATATTGCTTGCGAACCTCCGACATTTATTTCCTTTTCTCTATTTCCTTGTTTCTCTCCGTAAGATTCATTCATTTCCGTTTTATTTTTTTTCACCCCTTTGATGATAATTGATGCCAAAAATAAGTATCGCTTTACGAGAAATGATTGAAAAGTGATCAAGTTGGATGAAATATTTCGTTTTACGTTCGATTATATGTAATGTCGGAAACTGTAACGTCATTCCTGCAGCGATCCGCGAAAATGCCGCGAAATTGCACGCGTGTTAGAGAGTTGCGGTTGTTATGCTTTATTCTGCATTAAATAGAACTTCGAATAGCAAGTACGATAATGCATGAATTTGTAATAATTATGATGCAAACGTTGCGTTACCAACGTGGCCAATAACAGTAGCAGGTGTCACATGAAAGGCACAGCACAAGAAGTTCAATTAATTTACATATAATTTTCGTGCTATTTGCTGATGAATAGATAGAGAGTATATCTGTACCAACACTTGCATGTCACGAAGGTGCTTCGTACGAAATTTAAATTGCCGTACGTAATTTAATAATGAATCAATCATCGCGATGCAAATATCGCAGTGTTTGGAAGTTTTATTCTTCCTCGTGTAATTATTATCGGACCGATATCGGATAATTTTGAACAAAAATCTCACTTATATCACTGCAATGGCATACATTGCGAAGACTCGAGGGGAATCGCAGTACCCTCGTTTCTTTGAGAAAATGATTATACCGAAATCCACTTGTACTTGATTGGAAATGTATTCGACTATTCTTACGTATCTCCAAGGAATGCTACTTCGCAAATGTATTTTTGCCAGAATCGATCATTGAAATATAGTCATAATTCTATGACACGGGTCAAAGGAAAAACGAAACTTTGGTATACATGCATTTTGGCAAATCAGAAAAATCTTTTATTTTGTTTGGTTAAACAATCCGCGCCAAGGTATGGGTTTGATAAATTCGATAAACGTTCCTATGAGTGCACTCTCGACTTTCCTTTTGAAATTGGGTTGGATCGCGGCGAGGATTGCAAGATATTTCCAAGAAAATATATCATATATATTATGTACTCGCTGAAAGCATTTGGAAGCAATCGCTCGAAATGTTGTCAAAAATTCAATAGAAATTGCGTTGTCAAATAGATATAAATACATCAGTCGAGTTTAATTACCTACCGAATGATCAGTACCAGAAGAACCTTCAATCGTCAAGCATGAAAGAAGCCAAGATTTTTCCAGGTTTTCATGAGATTACGTATAATAGCACGTATCTTGGCAAAATTACATTTTTTACAGATATTAAAATTAATTATTTCCTCCCCAAGAATATGAAATATTAAATTCATCAAATTGCTCGTGCTTTTAATTCTCATGTTATTCTAAAAACAAAGATCTAATTTCTAACTTGATCACTCGGAGCACTCGATCGCTAAGTGCCTCGGGTTGATTTTCCAGACTTCCAGGCAGGATGTATACTTGGTACAGTTTCCGAGTATCGGGTGCCCAGGTGCCCAAGATTCCAAAAGGATTCGAGTTCAAAATTAGATGATTTGTTCGTAAAAATGTTGCATTCTTTGGTAACGGAATAAGCGCATTCCAAAAAATAGATCCAAGAGCTCACGAACCACTACATTTTATAGAATCCCCCACGAAATTGTTTAACGTAGCTTCTCAACTTTTTACATTTCTTTAAAAGCTGTATATTACCCAGAATTTGCATGGAACCCAGAGAGAATTCGTTCCATCAACTAACAAAGTTCTCGGCTATAAATTTTTTCTGCTCGATTACTGTCGGGAGCTTATAATTTCTACGCAATTCTCGGCAGTTAAGCAGCACGAGCAACAAATTGCGGCCGAGTTTGGATTACTCGGGATCACTTTGAATTTCTCAGACATGAGTTATAAGTGTTTGAAACACAAACGGAATTATATACCTTTGGATAGTTGCCAGAGATTTATTTACACCTTCGAAATTGTCTCTGAAAGCGACAGTTTTCATCTACACTAACAGCACGAATTAACGAATCATTAATTCATACGATTTAGGGAGTTTAAAGTGTATTATTCAATTCAAGAATGCACATCGAATTATCGATATTAATTATCATCGCGTATCGATTATTTCGTGCGTATGGTCTACATAACGCAAATAGCATTTCACCACGAAAATCTAAGGTATTTAATCAATGCAGTTATGCTTCGGTCCACTTGTACGTATTTCGCGTAGTGTACACTACTACATTTCATCCGAATACTTTTCCAGCAAAACTTCTATCGACTCTTTTCAGTCGGAATATCTTAGAACCGCGAATAGAATTGCAATTTATCGAAGGAGTAATTGATGTTATCATCTTTCACGTTAACGGGTCGCGCTGTTTTCTTCAATTTTTACAAGTAAAAGTTGAAATTTCCAAAAATTTTGGGAGGAGGGGGGGGGCGTTAAAAAAAAGTAGCCACAGAAACGCGAACGCTTGGCCAAAACTTGGAAGTAACAATTGTATACAAAGTGGCCGGCTCACTACTCGTCAGTTTAGAAATTGAGCTATGACAGAAGTTTCTGCGTTGGCCATGGCCTAAACTTCCCTCCCAGGGGAACATGGTAATATTAAACTTATCCGATGGTTGATGCCTCGGGCATCTGGGAATTCTCCGCCTCTTCCATCCGTTTTACCAATAAGCTTTCGTGTAACAACGCGAACAAAACTTACGCAACGAATATTAGACATCGATGTGCATCTATAAACCTCTATCAGCCCGTAAACAGTGGGCCACTTTGAAATGTAGTACATACACAACAGTAAAACTTCCACCTTGGGGACTACTGCCTTTTATTGCGTTGCTTCCAATCTGTCGGCGCTGGCTGTAATTACAGACACTTTTTCAAGTGTTTCCACGGAAATTGGAAAGCGAAGAGTGTTTCTTTTTCCACCGTCTAATAGGCAATAGTTGCAACGCGATACACGAAAATAGAAACGCGAAAGAATTAATCCCGCAAGCGTTTTAAAGTCAGCCGCAGCTCTTTTTCCTTCTCTCAAACTTAATTTATTTACGAAGCTTATCGCGCCGAAAGCCCCGGCCGGTATTCGCGCTCATCGAACTGTGTACGTTTATATGTTTTGGAAACGAAACTCTCGGATTCGGCACAATATCGGGACCTTTGTGACAATCAACACGACCTCGCGATGACTTCGTCTGAGCGTCAGACGATCGACAAAGAGTTCGAATTTCAGCGGTTGATGGGACCGGTAAGAAATCTGATTGCGAAGAAGATCCAAAGCCGAATTTTCGCCGAACCTCCGTTTCTCTCTTCCTCGTCATTTCTTTGCCCTTCTCCGAGAAATATCGCGACTATTTCAATTTTCACTGATATTGGCGAACGATATACTCGTAGACGAGAGGGATGCCTCCGGGGCAACAGAAGTAGGTATCTTTTATTTTATCCGTTCCCTGCGCGTATGAGCGTGCGCTCTTTTTCTTCTCAGGTTCTCAGGATTACTATATAGGGATAAGTTCCTGCGACATATCTTACATGACAATTTGGATCCGCATGGTAGACGCGAACATCAAATCACTCTCTTCCTGCCCCACGTCGGAGCGTAACCGACACGACGACGAACGCCATTGCACAATAACTCGAATGTACTGCAATTTTGAAATACCTCCAACGTCTCCAGATAGTAATTTGTTAAAGAAACGCGAATCCATTCGTCTTTGATAAATCGACAGACGGCTGAATTCGCCGCGATCGGAAAATGCGCGCAAGAGAAAAATCGAAGAATTTCAATATTTTAAACGTCGGCCGGTACTTCTACTTATTCTTCCTTAAACTTTTGATTAATCAATTTTCGCATCCTTCATCCCTCAATGTTGTTACGTTCGATGATCGCGCGTTTATTTGTTTGTGCAAATATTCGAAAATAAATGCGTCGGTAATCATTTCATTGACCGTATCATGTTTTCGGCTTTTTGTGAACTCTAAGAATCAATATTGATACGAGCAAATATGTTTGATTTTTCAAATCGCGATCGGCTTTGTAGTAACGGACAATGAATTAATTGTAATATATTACGTATTGTAGATATTGTCAAAAATGATGTTGGCTCCGAACCAAAACTTGAAAAACTAATTTTTTCTGGAACAACGTATATTCATTCTTTGTACCCTACGATTTTCACGGTAATCTTAATTTTTGATTGTTATTTAAAATTCTGCAGATTTTCTGAAGAGGGCCTACTAAAACTATGGCCAAAAGCTGAGAAAAATCCTGATTTTCCTTCTTTCTCACTCAGAGTTTAATCTCGAAAATGCAAAAAATGCACCAACCCTTTGTTTCGCTTCAACTGTTCTTTCACGAGTAAAAAAAAAAGTTTTCCAACTTTAGTCACGTCCAAAATCACTTCACCATAGATCACAAGATTAATTGTTATTTTCGTTCGCGCGTGAAAATTGCAACTACAGTACCTAATTCTCCGGAGGAATGAAACAAAACTAGTTGAAAAACGACTAAAACTCGATTACTCACGCGCCGAAAGCAAGTAGTAGTATAAAGAAATGCAAAATTGTTGTTATCGTGAAAAGATGAATGAGAGGAATGGTAACGGGGTGGTGGCGGCGGCGGCGGCGGGGGCGGCGGGGAGGGGAGGGATGGAGGGAGGTAGAGGCGTTGGAAGAAGCTGGGGGATCATATTCGACAGCAGTAAGTGGGGGTGGGGGGTGGGGGAGTGGTGAGCACGGAGGGTCAGCGGAGAGGGCGCGAAGAAGGGAGAGAAAGAGAGGCGCCGCGAGAGCATGAGAGGGATTGTGCTACAGTCTCATCGCGACACCCCCACGAGTGAAATCGCGCGCGGCAACGTGTTCTCGAGCAGCTTTTAGGATCGCTCCCGCTTACCGCCTCCGCTTTGTCTTAAAAAAAAAAAAAAAAACATTTGGACGAATATTGCACACAAACCAAGTAAGTTACCTTCCTTCGAACGCCCGATGTGTAATTCTTCTCTGCCCACATATATGACAATTTTATTTCGAGAAAAGAAAACAGAAAAAGTGATGTTCCCAGCGAACGACTGGCTTATTCGAAAGTGGTTACTCGACGCTGGAAAAACCTGTTGATGGGGGAGGAATATTAAATAGGAACGAAGGGGTGGGGGCGTATTTACTAATTTTGCCGTTTCGAACATTGATTCGAGAAGAATCTCGACAAGTGGTTATTTTAATTCACGGCTTATTAATTAATGATTCAAAGTTGGCTCGTTCGATTAAATATATTTTATATAATCGCGTTTTATTACTTAATTCCGACTAATTTGATTCGTTGCAAGTATCTCTCGGATGAAATGAAACTCAATTTCATTAATTTATACGATCCCTTGCACAATTATACTTGTCTCTATCGCGATTCGTAATTGCGTCGCATACGACGCGAGACGAAGCGAAATTTCAAATTGCGAATCGTATTTTTGTCTCTTTAAACAAAAGGCGAAATTTCAAGAACGTCTCGGGGAAAAATGAAGCGACATTTTTTGCCATTTATTTTTTCGCGACTCCGCACAATTGTAATTGAAAACGTTTCATCATCTGTTTAAAACAGCGCGCAACGTTGATTAATCGAAGCATTAAATGAACGAAACAATAAGTACATATTTATCATTAAAGTAACGAAAAATTCAGCGAAAACGCCAAAGAGAATTCGGTATTATGGTACATACGTTTTCCGTCAAATTCAACCCCCTTGGAACGTGGAAGAGTCGATGAAGAAGAGCCGATTCGTTGCTACGAGGCGCGACGAAGAGCCATGAAAAACACAAGCCCCTGAATCAGTCGAAATAAAGAAAAAACAACGCATCGACAAACAAGGTCCTTTATTGCTTTTTGCCCATTGTTTCGCGGAGCACAATTTCCTTGCTCGTTGTTTCATTTTGTCTCCGGTGCGATCTTCCGGCCCACGATTCCGCAGAGCCGTGACTCTTATTTATCGTTTACATCGATCTCTCCGGGCTCGCGGAACCCCTTTTGACAATGTTTTGGAATCTGCCCCTGACACGAGCACTGATGCGATTACGCCAAGACGATGGGAAAACTTTCGCTGTGTACCTATGCTCGTCGCAACCCACAAAGCACGGCAAATTAATAACCCGGTCGAAAGCCCGCGGTAATTTTTTTTCACGCTAAAGTTTTCGGCCTGAAAACATGATCCGGTCTGACGGGCCTTTGCGGATTATACTGTGGTACATGGAAAAAAAAAAGAAGCGACTTTTCTTCATGGAAATTAAAACGTAAGATGTGATATACGCTTTTAATAAGCGACGACGAACAAAACGCACAATTTGAACTCTCGAGAAACTAATTAATATTGCGGTGCGAGAATTGACGTTGGGTAGATTTTTTTGCCGGGCAAAAGTTTTTCATCCGCGATCATGATCGAGGCGAAGGAATTATTCAAATCCATAACGGGCGAAATAAGATTATCGAATTTAAAATACGGATAAACTCTAGACGTCAATAAAATATACGGTACCGGATATATTATTGTAGGTATACAAGCCACTAAATAATAGTCACTAAACACGTAGAAATTAAACATCGTTTATGACCACTCCGTAGAACTCCGAATTCATGAACGTTACGAAGCTGCGAGAGCGAGATTTCACTCGCCCAATTTGTTGGATGAAAATGAAATGCTTGGATGTCGACGAAAAAAAATAAAACGTCCATTCAATAATAAAATCGCGGAGAATATAGCTTTTTTGAGTTCACTTCATAACTCACTACGTTTCACTGCAAATTTTTAATCAAAGGCCAAAAGTACGGCTTCCCCGTGTATGAAAAATGAATAGACTTTGCATTCGATTGTCTTCATCAAAGAATTTCATGCCAAATTGACAATTCTGATTACGTGCTCTCGTAAAAAATTTATAACTTTGGAATTTTTTCATCTCTAGAGGTTCTTTTCTGCGGGCAATCCTTTGAAATTGGAAAAGTGTCGTTCGGTGTTTTATAATTCGTTTGATAAAAAAAAAAAAACGGGAAATTCTCGATCGAACGGGGTAATTGGACACGCAGTTTTGGGATCAAGGGAAAATAAAGTTTGCTCTTCGAGATTACATTTCGTTCTAATTATCAAGGGAAGGAGTTCCTCGTGCATTCATTTTTCAGCATAATCTCCATATTCATCGAGTCGGGGCAGCATTCTCGATCCGTGTATAATGAGATCAATTGAAGCAGTTTTCCGAGTGCAAAAGAGAGGTCTATTATATACTAAAACCTACGGGCTGAGAGAGAACGCGTGTTCTTTGGTTAATACTTGGTTGAATTTCTCTGGACGATTGCCAATGAATACTCGAATGAGCAGGTGTACCTGTTGATAATTGCACATCACGAGGCTTAGCTTTAACATAATCGAACCTTCCGAAAACCTTTTCAAAACCGTTTTATCCGCCATCATATAATATTAACTGCAAAGCGAGTATTTTCGGGCTTCGCGCAATTAAACAGCGAAAGTATATTTTTCCGCTGACGGTAAATTTTTCCCGTACATCGCAGTAAATTTTATTGCCGCAAATGAAAACACATAAATAAATTATTCGCGGTCGCGGCGATCATGAAACGATCTTTTTCCATTGAAATTCAGATTTTCCCCCGCAGTATCGGTTGCGCTTAATTCGCAAAATTGGCCTGGTTTTTCTCAGCTTCCGTCAGAGCTTTATTACAAAAACTCGACAAACGGCCAGATGTTCCAGTAGTAAAATATTTTTTGCCATTCTCGCCAAAATGGCGATTCGTGATACTTCGGGAGTACACAAGAAAGAATCTGTTTTTTTTTTTTTTTTCCATTTCGCCGAGATAAAAAATCTGCCCGCGACCCCTTTGAAAATTTTATTATCGTTTTATTGCTCTCGCGCGCGATCTTCGCTGGACGATATTAATGCGCGGCAAAAATGCCATTTCAAAAGTTTAAATCGTTTTCGAAAAGTTTTTAATGTATTTATATATCACAGAGGGAAATATTATGCGATGTTGGTAAACTCTTCCTCATTTTCACTCTTCAATGAAAATCGGAGTCGCCGAGTTTAATCCTGGATAAAGCAATTTCTCCATTTTTCGCCGCAGCTATACGTTAAAATTTCATTCGATTTTGTTTGCAATATCTCGTGATTCTTCGTCGATGTTAAAAACGGTGACAATTTGGGAATTACGGGAAAACAAAAAAGCTTTCACGGTACAAACTCGTTTTTCGAAAATTTTTCGCGTAAACATCGAAAGATTTTGTCGCGTTTCAAACATCGGGACGGAAAAAACGCTCGGAGATAAAAACTCGCGCCCTCGTCCGCCGGTTCGCTTTCATTATTCGTCATTTTTCAGAGTAACGAATTACTCCCGCAACCAAAGTCATTCCACGCGTTTAGAACACAAAGGCACTCCATCGCTAAACAACAATGACTCGCACTGCACTTTAAATGCATCACGGGGCACGACTCGTTGGACAGCTAAAAGCAGGGAAAAAACCTCGGAACGCTTTCACAGCGGAATCATCTCTTTCATAAAATGCATTATTTAGACGAGAATCTTGACAGAGTAATTTTTCTGAGAATCGCCCGTGTGCCCCGGTGCAAAAAGATAATTCGAATTCAAAGCGCGAGGCCGCTGGTTTTTTGTTTTATATCAGTGAGCGGCGAACATTTTCAAGGGTCGCCGAAATGAAAGTCTTTATTATATACATTGTTTCCTTTATCGGAATAAATTTTGGACGAAGAATTCAGTCGAGATAGTTGCTCGTAGAGCGAGCTTCGGGATAGATTGTGTTAGTTAAATTATTACGAGCGACGTAATTAACAGTCGAGACTGAAGGAGTGATTTGGTAGTCTCAGCTTCTTAAAGCGATAAGGAGAGCGAACTGCTCTATTCCGAGTGACAAAAGCATGAACCTGAAAGCCTGAGCCAATCAATAAAGCTGTATCACGGGGTATCAGCAACGAACCCATTGATTTTACACAAGTTATTTTTCCTCCCCCGAATTCGAGCTTACTTTTTCACCTTAATTAATATTCCCGACCGAATGTTTATTCGAATAAGTAATTAATATGCATTGAAACGGCGACCCGACGAGGAGAAGCGAGTACAAAAATTTTAACACAGTTTGCTTATTGACTTTGAGCTCGCGGTAAAAAAACTCGTACCGCGTTTGTAATCGTTATTAAAATTCGTCGGTGAGGAAATAAAACAGCTCCGCTTAGCTCGCAATTTTTCATCGCTTAATCAATCTCCTTTTAAACGCGCGCGGGTCTCATAATTCGCGAAAGGAATTTTTCAAAAAATCCACACGACGTCGTTTCCTTTTATAGCAGTGGGACACGCGCGTTGTATCCTTGACACTTTCATTTAACCGAGCTAATCGTCGAGTACCTATGCGCAATATGCAGTCTGCATTACAGCGGCCGCTCGGAAGTCCACGGCCGCGTATTTATTGCGATAGGTTTGCGAGTAAAATGCAGACCCGTCGAATTTATCGCCCCGCGCGCGCGCGCGCGCGAACAAAAACGTTGGGGCCTCCTTTTGTCTGCTTGTTTTTTTCAACCCCCCGAGCATGTGACCCGGACACATCCGTGTCGGTAAATCCAGACGAGGAACATTTATCGGATGCGATACTCGCGGTTGAAAATGACAGTCGAGCCGCAGCGATTTGACGCTCCCTCGTCTCCGGGGTATAATAAGAGCTCCTTCTTCGCTTCTTCGCAAATTCACAAATTCACAAAAGATTGGCAAAGAAGAATATTATTATAATTTTGCGAATAGGGATCACGGATTTCAACCGCAAACGTCGCTTTTGCGATAATATATCGCACGCAGCGGTCGACGCTTGAAATTTGAAATCCCAGCCAAAAGCCGATAGTGATTAATGAACGCGTCGATGTGTGCGGCAGCGGCCAGATAATTTATTAAGATTCGGCAGGTTCGACGGGCGAAATGAAATCAATGGGACAATGCTGCAGCCGTTATCCGGAATTCAAGCAGTCGCTCAAGTATATCGCGTCGAACGAAGAGGCGCGATATACCTATATTTTTCGCGCTATCCGCCGCGCGACACCCTTATTACCTTTTATTTCGACGACCGCAAAGGAGGCTTAAGCACCCGCCATAGAAGCTTGGAGAAATCTGCATACTCCAATGCGACATTCTCGCGATCTCTCTATAGGGACGAACGAAAAACAATGGATACAGAGAGATCGAGTGCGGACGCGGATCGATATCGGCAATTTATCGGCTTTGAAAGCGAAGACGGCGCCCTCGATGTGTTTATAATCCGCTAATCTCGGGCTTTTTATGCCGGAAAAGTTTAAAACTTTTCCCTCGGAGTAAAGTACATACGATCGGATGACGCGCCTTCTTTAGCGCACTTTACCGCCGCCGCCCCCAAGACGGACGCTTATTTCTTTTTGTGCCACTCGCTTTCATAATTCTGGCTTCATTTTGCGCCTCATGAACCATCGAATTTTCACGAAATTGCTTTTAAAAAACTCCTGGATGAAGTTTGCTCGCTTTTTGTTTTTGTTTTTTTTTTTTCGTGGCGAAGAAAATGGATATACTTGGTCTATTTAAAGTCGAGAGACCTCCATTACATATGAATAGAAAACGAGTCGCGAGGGGCGACGAAAGACGATTATCAATCAAGCTCGTCAAAGTGATTGCCGACATTTTTATTATTCCGCGGCGGAGGAGGAAAATTCTCAAACTTCGAGGATCTCGACGAATGAAAAATATACAGAATCAAGTGGTCCCGGAGCTTTCGTCGGCGTGATAATTGAACCTTGTGCCGGGGAGAAAAAACTCGAGTGAAAAGCATAGGCAAACAGAAATCCCGGCGTCTTTCGGGGAATACGGCGTTCATCCTCCTCGTGATTTTTCTACTTTCGAGCATGCACCACGTACGTAGAGCTAATTCGATGAAAACCGGCCCTCGGCGCATTGCAAGATTCATTTAGCTCGTCCGCGAGAGCTTGAAATTACATTGCGTTCGCGCGCTTGTACGAAAAGAATTGGAGGAAAAAGAAAGCAATTGTACGAATAGTTTTTCCGCTGACGAAACTTGTGTAAGTACCTGGGAATGTTTTACGCCTTTTTGTTCTTCAATTCTCCTTGAAAAGAAAAAAAGTGCGATCGACGACGCGTATGTAGGTACATTAATATTTGCCAAAGCTTGAAACACGTACGTCGAATAAAGAGAAGGCATGCAGGGAAATTCGACTGGAAGAGGACGAATGTCACCGAGTTCTTTTGAGAGCTACCGAGTATTCATCCGGCGTTCTGGAAAATCCGCGAAATGAATCATTTTATTTTATGGAAGGACGGACACGTCGGTCACGCGAAAGCGAGGGTTGATATTTGCCCGGTAAAAAGCGGGCCGGGGACCCGGGGACGAGGGTAAAAGGGAGAAAAGCTGGAAGAGAACATTCCAGTCTCTCGACCATCTTCCGATTTACTCTCGCTGCGCATAGAGGGAAGCGCCTCGCGCTGCCTTGATTTCAAATTGTTCCGTGAGTGTCACTTCTCTACCCTCGCGACAGGAATAGTGAAAAAAATTTTCACCGACGCATCCTGGACTGCGCGACGCATAATTTCGTATTACTTTCACTTCAACTCCCTATAATGACGCCGGGATGCCATATTCCGAAATGTATTCGAGCTTTTTTTTCCTTTTAAAAAACAGGCTTCTCAAGTCCGATTAAAAACGCCAAGCCAAAACCGCGATGCGTTGTTCCGTTGCGGCTTATCATTTCATTGCGCCCTTTTAAGACTCGAAACATCGAAAGGGGGGAAAAAAAATGAATATGATTGATATCGTACAAAGGAATCTTTGATTAGGAGTGACAAGCTGACGAATTAGCATGCAGTCAGGAGGGAATGTGCCGGGTTACGGAGATGACACGAATATCCAGAGGAGGAGTTACAAGGAAGCAGCGTGCGAGAGGGTTGAGAGGTAACAGGTCGGATGTCCGGCGGTCCGTCACTCGCTGCTGCACCCTCGTATCTCCAACTCCTCCGTGTTCGCACAATGCTGTCGCGCGCGCGCGCGCGCGCGCATTGCGCATTTTCGAGTCGAAAAATATTACCTTCGAAATTACAACAAAAGATGCATATGTATAATTTCGAAACCGGACGTAGTATGCAATGCAACGCGTACGCAGCAATGCCCGATTATTACCGGCTAATCTTCTTTGCGGACTCGGAGAGATAGGTACTCTTCAACAATTCCCATTCTATTATAAATCTAGCTTGCATTCTCAATGTTCACAATTCCATGGGTGGATGCTCAAATTTATATTCACGCATTCATGAGCGATCCGTCCGTACCTACCCTCACAGCTGGCGGATTCTCGCTCTGTACCGTGTCCACGCCTCTCGTACTCCACAAGCACCCCCAAAGTACCATTGACGCCAGTTCACTGCCTACCTGCACAAATTTATCGCTTTATGCATTATCGCCCGTTTATTTGCTACGCGTTTTGACGTATCGCGCGTATATTAAGGAAATTATAATCACGCGCTTCGCATCCGATGTCACGGCAAATGTCTCGTGGTCGATATCATTTCGCTGCCAACTTTTCGACCGACCCTCTGTTTCGCGGGATTCCAGTTATTTCGCCCGCCCGAAAGTTGATGTATTTCGAGAGAGTCGCTTTCTGCTTCTTCTTATCGAAGGGTGGGGAGGGTGGGGTGGGGGAGAAAGATAGAAACGTCGATATTCGAACGGATATAGGCGGGGGACGTCATCGTTTTGCTGGCTTGCACAAACGTTTATTTCACAAAAGTGCGATCGTCGCTCGTAGTTTCCCAAAAGTGCCATTAGCGCACCGCAAAGTACTTTGGATTGTCGCGGAGGCTATTATAGATCCGAAAACTTGGGCGATCGTGATAACGCATGGTTTGGGAGAGCTTTGGCAAGCAAGCCAATTCGTGCATTAAAGAAATCGCCCGATAACTACCGCGTTTCACTCTCAAAATCGTACAAATTGTTTCGTTCCGTGAAACATTGGAAAAGGGTTTTCAGAATGCATTATCTTTTGACGTTTGCCCGGTTGAAAAAGCATTCGAGAAAGCATAACCCGAGGAATTTGCGTGATCCTGAAATCCATGGCAGAAAGTAAAAATCATGGGCCAGAGCTGTATATTATAATACCTACGACATGCCAAACGAGAAGGAGGAGACTTTTCGGCCTCGAATGGATCGCTTTGAACAATAGAGCTTTGCCGGTGTCAAGCGAGAAAGATCTTAATTTTTCAATCAAATTATTACTTTATCGCTTGTGTACGCGCCATTTCGATGAAATCACCGTATAATCCTTTTTCTTTCTTTTTTTCAATCTCGTTGGGAGAAAAATGTTCAATAGGACTGGAAAACTGGAAATAACAATGCGAAAAATAGTACAGCGCGAAAAGTAGAATGTAACAATGGGAAAAAAATGTAACGCTCTTTCTTCAACTTTCACGTTTTATCAGCATCTCTAGATAGAATCTGAAACGAAAGCACCGTCGGAGAGACTAAAACTTAAAGGTACAACAATATGAATAACAGATATTAAAATAAAACTGGAGAAACGCCCGGAGCGGAGAAGCAAACTTTTTCGTGAAACTGTTCGTCAACTGAAAAATTGGACGACGACCGTTCAACTATTAAATTCAAGTTTCTCAAGGTGATGAAAGATTCTTTTTTCATCTCGTAATTATTGCGAAGGATGCTTACCGGCGATGCGACAAATCGAACCGATAAAATTCCAATTCTATCCGCGATGATAAAAAAATTCTTGTCAGGTATCTTAACGTCCGGGAAAGCTTGCAGACGTTGGCCTCACATTTCATTACTTTCTTTATAGATCCGTTGTCATTAATTCCAGCACGAGTTATCATAGAATGCAAAAGTTTCAGCGAATCTAATCTTCGCTAGTTCTCCTCTTTTTCTTTTTTCTCTTCCAAATACGGAAAGTACAAATAAATTCAAATGAGAGAGTAATATGCACTTTACTTACTACTCCGCAACTCTGAAGGTGGCGTGACATGAAAACAGGAACTTTTGCTCTGACCACGAATGATACCGGCAAAGTGGAAAAATCCGAGTTTCGTGAAACTGTGACCAACTCGGTATCAAAATAATGATCCAACTAATTTCTCAATCAAATGCAATCGCTTTCAATTGAAATTCGGATATTAACATTTCGCGGCAGTAACACATGTTTTATCAAGTTTGATTAAAAATTCAAGGAAACAACGGCGTTATATGCACTACTAGGTAGAATATTTCCGTGTCGAAAAAGCGAAATTGCTCAACTAATTTTGAGAAACATATACGTGCAACCCTCGTTCCCGATGTGAAAGCCGCCTACAACGCTTCCTAAAAGTAGTTGATAGTTGGGTTTTTTTAAATTTTTTAAATTTATATGAGTAAGGATGTGAATGTCGTACCGACGTACAACAAAAATCTTTTTAATATCGAAAATGTTTTTCAAGGTCAAGTTGATTTTGCGAAAAATACTTTGCGTGAAATTAAACCAAAATATGTTTAGTCGTGTATTAGGTTTTGCCATGAAATGATTTATACGAGTGAGATTGAAAGTAAAGAGTTGTACCTACCATCTTTTTTCATTAGCTTTCATTGAATTCTTTTCTATTTCTATGGCTGTCGAAAGCGCCATTGGATATCGAAGCGGAGAACTCGAAGCATTTTTAGTGGCATCTTTTTCCAAGTTTATACGAAATTACTGACAAGTACCGGGGAGTACTTTCCGGAAAGTGCATGTACATGTACATAAAAAAGGTGCATATTCGCGGTAGTACCCACGCGATTTATTGCAGCTATATGGAATTCGAATACTCAAAGATCAGCTGATAAAGCGCCAGTCGTATAATTTATTGTTATAATCCCGAATCAAAGTGCGTCTTTTCTTTTCGGGTTTATGTTACGCAAAGATGTTCTCAATTCAAAAAAAAAAAAAATGTACTCGTGTCTTGCGGTTTCATTTTTTTCTCGTAAATTATTAAAATTCACGAAAGACGCGAGAGCCAATGCCAAGTTCAGTAAATACTCGATGTAACGAGTGAGATATTAGATTTCTCGACCAAAAAAGTCGTTCTTGTTTTCTTCGGAAAATAATGCCCAATTGCTGTGTCAATGGCTCGAAAATCGGCAAGAGCCGCGTTTTTACGTGGAAATGCACCAAAAGTTACCCCAAGAAACTGGTCTTTCTTGAAGCCAGAAACGTTGAATATTGGCTGACCGACGTTATTTGATTTTACTCGAAATCGAAATTCCATCGCGTTTAATCGCGTCGGTAATATGCTTCAAGCTGCGAGGAGAAAAAAGGCAAATTTATTAGCATGAAAAATTGTTGCAAAGCGCGAGTTTAATTAAAAACTTTTGCGGAATAGTTTCCAGCTTCTGAGACTTTATTTAAATTTTCAATCGATAATTATTCATGCATAAAAATTTTGTACTCACCTACGCACTGTTGAGATCGTATAGAGATGTCATTATACGAATCAATCGAGCAATCATCGAAGCAGAAAAGAGATTTTCTCGAGTGATATCGAGGAAGCGAAAGTTTCAAATGTCTGCGAAGCATATGAATGTCGAAATTCCGACATCGATATGACAATTGATTTACTTGACAAAGCGTGATAATGAAAAAGACAAGGGAGCAGAAAAATGGTCGTCTTGGTCGAAATTTTCGTCGGACATTCAAAGTCGAGGCGCAAAACGAACTATTATATACCGTGGCAGGCGCATTGATCGAGTGACGTTTTAATGCAATTGATTTGCAGAGCTACGATTGAACCGATTGCAGTTTGCCCGAACAGAATTGTTAACGGATAACAGTCGAGCTAGAAAACTCGCGCAAGAACCGCAACTCAAACTCTAATTAACGATTCAATGACCCAGCGAAGTTGCAGTCATGGTACCGCGGTGCGTTGTCGGTGGTCTTAACAATTTCTCTGTAAATTAATAGCAAGTTTCACAAAGCCATCGGATGCTTTTCTCGAAACTCGACGGACCGATCGTTTTCGTTGAACGTGTCGATTCACAGCGGTTACCATATGTGCTCGCAAAGCCGTAACATAGTTGCAGATACTATGCGGAAAGCAATTTTCAACGCACGCTTTGATTCCGCATGCACAAGCTAATATGTTGCTCATTTCAAGCGAAAAAGCTTTGGTAAAGGACTTGCAATATCGTTAATTTCATTTCACGCTACCGTCGCGTATCGAGCAATAACCGTTCGATTACCGCTGTTCAATTACTAAAAAACACTTTGGCGAAACATGAAAAATCCTGATGGATCTAAAATGGTTAACCGAAGATCATTGAGTTGCCGAAACTGCGCGCTCGATTCATTTCATTTCACGACATTTGACATTTGCATCTCGAGATGAAAATTTTTTACTTATTGTACCGATACATTACGGCAGCCTTTTATTATCGAATTGCATTGGTTCGACAAAACCAATGTTCTTCAATAATTCAATCATCATCTCGCAAAGAATTTCTCTTTCGCTCCGCGATTTCCGATTTTTCCCGAAACGATTGTATTTCTATTTTACGAAAATATCAATTTCGGAATATCTCTTTTCCAAACGTTCCAGAATCTTATTTCCTCGCACCAAAAAGTATACAGCTACGACAAAGGAGACGTATAGTATAGTCTCGTACGAAATGGAACATGCCTCAAAGCCTATTGTCTTTATTGCGAACTTTGAACTCGAAATAGGAAGAGATGGGTCGAGAAAAATATTAGATGTTCAATATCGGCACGTGTAAAAGTGTGATGAATACGCATCGCCGGATCGCCGTATTCGTTTATATCAATCCGCGCAATCAAATCAATGATACGGTATTTTCCGTTGTCACAGTTTCCTCCGCGCAAATGGGCATAATTAGCGCATGCCTCAATGTGTTACTCGATATTAACCTAATTCAAGGTATTCTTGGATATTAGCACTTTATTGACGGATTCCACTTATGATAGAATGTTCGGTACTCCAGCCTCTGAAAGCATCTCTGGGTCGGCAGCAATGCAAATATATATCTGCTGCGAGGAGTAGAGTAGGCACACGCCTTGCGCAACCAGTCGTAACGCGTTAACCGCAAGCTCGCTTAAAAGACATTGACGTTTCACTATCGTGAACAGCGGTATATAGCGTACCGGAATTAGACGATCTCGGATGCTAAGAACAATAATTCTCAAACGCGTTATTAACGCTATATCTTCGATAACCACTTCTGCCTTGCGGATATATTATATACGAGATACTATATTTACTTTACGAGCTAATGATCAAGTACTCGTGCATTCTTCTTTGCTCTCCGATTAGTCGATCGATACAACGGCTCCTATCGGATTCGAGTTCTCGAAACAACGCTTATGAGCCGAAGTTTGCGCATGCGCGCTCAGCTGTGACGACACGAGTCACGTGTCTCGAATTGGCCATATTTTAAAAACGAAATATTCATGTTTCGCCATATTTGGATTTCCCGTTCCAAACGTATAATAATATCACCATGCAAATGTCATAGCGCATGGTCAATAATGCATATACGCATATATAGTGGGTTTTTAGTGTTCGAAACGCTTTTAGTCGGTCATACGGAGAAGTCGGCGGCGCAATAACTCTTTTCAGAACAGAACGTTGACACGGAGGTTTATTTATTCGCAGTAGGTACTATAAATAAAATATGTTTCCTTCGAAAGGACCATGGGCGCAAAGCAAAGGCGCGCCTGGACATGGGAAATGTTAAGCGGCATTCCCGAAGCTCTCGGTATGCCAACGATATTGCACCAAATTACCGCACTCCGTCCGTGTCATTCCCTCGTAGATAGTGCGGCTTCTGTTCTCCTAGGGTTGCTTCGATGTAGTTTCCCGCTGCCTAAGCTGCAGTTGCCTCCGCGCACGATCTACGGGACAGTCACGAAGTACTCGTGCCAAAATAGTACTCCCACTATACGCTCTATACATACTCGCTCAACCTCTATATCTCAATATCTTCTTTTATTTAAATATTTTATATCTCTTTTTTCTCCTTATCATTATAAAAAACAAATCTACTTACAATCAATCATCTTACTTTTTTTTTATTTTTTACTTCTTTACTTTCTCTTAATCTTCTT
>JABFQM010000700.1:0-30264 GCA_022816865.1 Zelostemma sp. ZL-2020
ATCACCCCCATGGCGCCACCGGCGCCACGGTTACACCGCCAGCGTCCTCGCTCAGTCTCAACTCGGGTTTACTCAGTCCACGACCGTTTGCCACGGGATTTCGAGTTCGCATATATACTTAACCATCTTCTCTCTCTCTCTTTCTTTTCCTTCTTTCTCTCTCTTCTCCTCCGTTCCCGGCGCATAGGGTGCGAAGCAGCGCGCTCGAGTGAGAAAAGACAAAAATACGAGAGAGACGAACTAGGGGTACGAATTTGCGTGAAAACGTAAACGCAACGATCGCACCGTTTTGTGGTTTCCGTTGCCGACACCGCCACCCCGTCACTTTCTTCCCTAGCACGCGGAATCAGGTAAGCAAAATTAGACCGACCGAGTCAATTTTATGTCGGGGGATCGCAGATGAATTGGGGTGATTTTATGAAAACGACGAATTAGGCACGGATGGGGATACTCGGGAAAACGAATAGTTGGACATTGAGCTTTTTCGTCGAGCGATAATTCGTTTGTAATGCGATCATGTTGATGAAAACTGTTGTTTATTTTAACTTTGTATTGCTACAGGGAAATGAACTGATGACGTTCGACGTTTCCGAGTTTGTGGGAGAGATAATGATTAGCATGACATTGCGAGATCATCATGAATATTTCGTTTATTTCACACATTTCACTGAAAATTGTGGGCGGAAATGGTAATTTTCTGTACTTTTGTGTGTGAAAAAAAGGTACTTGATATTATGCTTATATACAAGGTTGGATAATCTCTTTATAGATGTCATGTATTTTACAGACTGGTATCTTTACGAACATTATTTATTGTTATCGAAGATATAGATGTTAAGTTCAGATACGTGTCGTGCTTTTTGCCCTGGCTCGATAGCATGATATGAAGGTTAGGTCTCGCAGGTTTCATCGATTTCTCCGGGCTGCTTACTGTTTGACCGTCAGGTGCAGTTGTAGCTGATCCACGAGGTCAAAAGCAGTCTGTCGGCGTGATTCTTGTACTTCAGTTAATTTTCGTAACGAGGCTTCATGAGTTTTTCAAAATTTAAGTGACCTTCCTGATCAAAGCTGATTGTATTCCTTTGGGATGTAATTGAGGTCAACACAATTTTATTTATTACATTTTATGTAATGGCTTTTAAAGAGAAAAGCCATTTGTACTGTTATTATTTGTGGTTTACGATTTTTTGTGTTTTGAAGCAGATGTCATTTTAGAATATTCGAAGGTTACGTAAGGAACCACGTGATTGTTTTCGTCACTATTCAAGTTTCGTGATGTAAAACACTGGAGAGTATCGACGAACGTGAAGTTTATGCGGAAAATGGTCGTTTATTAATATTTTCCCAATAAATCTACACTATTTGCTCATTCCGTTCAACAATTATGTATTATTATGATCATTTATGATTAGATAAGGAATTTGGCATATTAAACAAACATATACGATTGTATGAATATACATGAAATTCCCATGTTTGGCTGAAATCAATTGATGAATTTATTTTAATTGAAATAATTATATGATAATCGATGGTATCTATTACTTTCAAAAATATTGCACAATTATTATCCTTCGGTTAAAATTTGGAATGCTTAATTTTCTGAAAGTTAAATTTTTACTTACAATCTATTTACGATTAATCTAAATGGTTTTAGCATTCCGAGATTGATGATGCGAGAGAAATATAATGTTGTTCGAAAAAGGAAATGTTATAATATCCGTTACCGCCGTTACACATAATAAGCTCATACTTATAAAGTACCGTACTCTTGCTTTTTCGCATCAGGGATGATATATACCGATATCATAGTTTGACAAATGAAGTCGGGTAAAACGTCATCTCCTGCAGATTGTAAAATGAGATAGTTCAACCCGCGTGTATCGACAGAAACGACATCTTTAATCAAAGATGCAAATTAATTTTCAGACGCTTAATTAGAGAACAACGAAAATTCATAAGATATACGACCTATAGAAGATAATGAGATGCATTGATCTCACTTTGAGTTTTACTCAAATGACGATTGCATGTATGTATAATTATTCCGATATGGATTTTCGCAACACAAAAAAATCGAATGTAGGTCTTTGAATTGAACATTCCGCAAACAAGCAGGAAACAAACGTGATCGCATTTTGCATATTAATTCTGTTATACTCAATTTGGCAAACTTTTTGAATGCATTTAAGTGCATCATGTATGCAAAACTACGCAATTTAAAAATCACCACATCACGGAAAAATTGGAGGAAAGCGATGAAACACAGATGCGTTATAAAATTGTTTGAATGTTTTGAAAACTGACAGTCTATCCAACTTAAATTAAGGAAATATGATGTTCACTTTTAACTGACCGTAACCTGCACCAAAATAAGTTGGTGAAAGTGTCAAAAGTCCAACTACTAAAAAAGCATACCGTGTTGAAACTCTGCTGCGTTAATTAAAATTTGTTGCAAGTTTGTAAGATGATTATTTAGCTTGGTTTTCGCGTTCAAAGTGGGACGTGTAACACGTCTCGAAGGGAGCAGTCTACCTTCAAACGAATTTTTACTCAAAAACTGCTTTTGACACTTTAACTACCTTCTTTCTGAGTAGGTAATGTGTAAAGAAAACTGCGGAATGCTATATGCAGAAAAATAAATGAATATGTTTCCGAAGAAATTTGCAAAGCCACTTCGCTTTGTAATGTATCAAAGGTCGTCTACGGTTTAACGGAGAGTTTTCGAAATATTTATTTTGACGTCTAAAAAACTATTTGCTCATGTCCAACTGCATATGTGCTGGTGTAGGTAATGAATCTATTTCACATGCTGTGCAATTACGGGTGATGTTACACGTTGGTGTTTGATTATGGGATTAAGCAAAGATAAAGGACCGTTATGGATTACAATCTTCAAGCTCATTTGCATTTTACATACACACTAAACGTTTACTCATAGTTAAATTTATGCAAAAATGCATTTCATTGTTAAAACGCTTTCAGCAATGTCACGAAATCTTCTCGCTATTTTACACTCGCTGCATGAAAGAAGTATACAATTTTCAATCCTGTACAATGTGTATTATCAATAACAAATGCGCCCCCTGCTCAGGTCGCTGCAAACAAAAGAGAGGAATCATAAAAGCTTCTTTTTATTTGAGGAACGTTGATATTCTAAAGAAAAGTAAATTTCATCGCGTCGATATCTGATCAAATTCTTATGTACAGTGACAATCGATTTTCCATAGCTGATCCGTCGATTCGCAATTTACTTCATAATTCAGCGCATTCATGTTTATTCGGTACACGCGATTTAAAAAGGCTGACTTTACGAGGCGCCTTTGTATTCACGATACGTATAAAAAAGGAAGCTAAATTACGGACGCATAAGCTCCGTCATAAAACCTTCATAGGATGACGCGAGATAAGCCGTGAAAGTTACGGCAATAAAAGAACATTTCTGTCACTGTCGCTGATTGTGCATCAAAATTTCAAATCCGTATAACTTTATTGGTTTCACAACACTAAAACAAACATTTCGTCCGTTTTATTTTCATCAGAATCCAAGTTTATTTCCAGACTTTGTTTTTTCTAGTGGAAAAATCCTTACATAGTCCGCCGTGCAATTTCTACGGAGAAAATGCAGACTGCATTGATGCAATACATTCGAGCCAAAATTATACTGAAAAAAGTTACACCTTTTTTCGAAATTGTCATTTGGATATTCTTTTGGATATTCTACACGTTTTTGGAATATTGGATATTCTTTATAAATTTTTAAATAGTTTAACGGCGTTCCTTCACCTTGGCTTAGTAATACTTAATCAGTGCAAGTCAAGACTATAACCATACTTTTCAAGAGGGCTTCACACTTTTATCGTTCCTTCATTTAGGTTTCAACAAAATTTTTAAATCAAAATCTCCAGATTGGAGAGTTGAAAAATTTGCATATAATATATTTTTCACTTGCAATACAGAGTAAAAACGTTTTTCTATTGTAAAAAGTGTCAAACAGATTTATTTAATCCAATAATCACTTTCCGAGGTATCGTATTTTTCATTTTGATGCCAGTCGTAAATTGAATTCTCACGTGACATACGAAACACGAATAACAACTTCTAATGATGAAGATACGGCGGTGAAATGAGGGACACATTTTATAAGTTTCATTTTCTATGGAGAACACTAGATACATTTTTCAAAAGATGGCATTACATGTGATGAAGAATTTGTGAAAAAGGAACGAACTCTTTTCTACCCTCTCACGGTCGAGGATTTATCATTCTCCATTTTCGAGACTTAGTTGCTGGTGCTTGGTTCAGATTTTATTTGGCTGCGAGCTGAGGTTGTTTTCAATTTTGACTGTACCACTTTTAGGCAATTGGATCGGGGTCGTTCAGGAAGTCGTTTGTTTCCCCACGACACAGTAACACAAATAATTCTGACAAATTCTTTTCCCGAAAAACAAAGAATTCTCATTTCAATGAAAATTCACAAATTCCCAGAAAAGTAGCTCTGAGAAATCAATTCTTTCTAGCCCATGAATTCAACGAAAAAATTAATGAGTAAATAAAAATAATGCACGTCATTTTACGACTCTCTCTCTTATTTTCTGCAGTCATACGTAAATTAATATTATTATGAAATAAACTGAATACATCGAACTACATTACGCCTAATACTTTGTGTTATTCGGAAGATAATACTCGTTCTTTCTCTTCACTTCCCTTTTTAAACCCAGTTTACCCTCTTTCCAAGTTTCCCCTCTTTCAACAGAACCTCCACACGTCCATTGTACCGCATGAAAAGATACGATAGTGATTCGGATCAAGTACAACTTATTTTACTGTCAGTGTTTACGCCAAATCACAATTCCTCATACTGCCTTTTCTGAACAGAAACATTTTTCATCCATGATATTGACTGTGAAAATTGAAACTGCTAAGATTGCTCAAATATGTATAGAGAATATTTTGAAACAAAAGTTTAAAAAAATCCTCGAATTTGTTAATTATTGTTAAAGTGCGAGACATCTAATAAAACGGTGTAAAAGTGAGTAGTTTTGGAATGCAATTTTTGAACATCACTGCGTCTATCTGTGTTTGTCCGACAGCTGCGTCGAATGTTTCCGTCGCTTTGTATAAAATATCAAAGTTCCTTTAGCAATGGACTGAGTTACTCGCGCTTCATGTTTTCTATTCACTAAGCTCTGTCTATAGTAGCGGCTTATCTGTTCAATTAACTATACAATACCCAACGCCGATGAGACATCGTTGTGCGTCATTCCAGAGAACTGAAAGTAAACAATAATGATGCTACTTCTGTCATTCGCCAACTTTGATTTTGCATACGATATCAAATGTCTGAACAAACCAGAATTAAATCTTTCATATCATTATTTTTCATTATTTAACAAATATTAATTCTGTTTCTGAGACGGCAAGGAACGTTGATTTACAAATTCATGTAAAAAACAGTTAGAGGGATTTGTAACAAAAGTTTACTCATACAACGATGATTAGTATGCGAATGGAAATTGAACTTTGAATTAAAATTAGATTAATGTATGCGGGAATAAGTGCAAAATAATATAGGATTCTTGAAGTCGATGTTAAGACGATTCGGAAATGAAATCATATTCCCAAATAAATTCATTTAGTGTCTGAGTAACTACAACCAAACAATTACATACATTAAAAACTCGCATTTCTTGACGAAGTGCAAACGTTCGAAGATTATTTCAGTAGGTATATATTCATATAATTCAACAGCACCCTGCGTAAAATTTTTTCATTATTCATACATAATTTATGTACAGAGATTCTACGCATGCGTAGCATATGAAGAATCTTTATTCGAGATTCTCTGAGGGTTTTATTGGGCAATATTTTCATCCCATTCCAAAACAACGATGGGGACTTTCCTGTTTCTAATAAAAATGAGTTGTAGATTAATTTAGCTATTGAAGATATTGTTTCGAATATAACAGTTTTGACTTAAACGAAATTTCTTGATAAGCATTCATCTTAATTTATCCAAAATAAAATCGTTGAACCGTCGTTGAAGAAAACCACTCCAGATGTTTATCACAAAATTGTCAGCCCACGCCCTATATTTCTTGTAAAAATTGCGTTTAACCGGATCTTTTAGATATGTGAAGCTCCAAAATATCCAATCTATTGAAAAGAATTCGATTTCATGCTGCTCGATTCTATGCAGTATGTAAATTTTTATAGCTTTAGGCTCGTCGAGCGCAGAAAGACGCGGTTTTTCACTCGAAGATAAAGTGAAAACGAGTAAAGAACGAAACAGATATTCCCTCTGATCCCTTATATTATTAAGAACTGGTAAAATTGAATGAAGAAAAAATATGCTTACAAAGTTTATTCTCGTCAACAAATAATATTTGATTATAGCAGAAATCAACTTTTTCCGGAGGGAAATGAAAATCTTGAAGAATTGACAGCTAAAAATATCAATTTTCGCGCATCTGCGCTCGTTTGTGTACAGGCACTGTACGAGCACTTGGAAATTGACTTCAGAAGTCTTCAAGTTCTAGCTTTTTATCTTGATTTTCATTCAAAAATCAAAGATGCGCTCGAAGTCTCTCGATTCGGAAAAATTGAAAGAAAACGATTTTATAAAAAGCATCCAAATATCTCGAAATCCGGAATTTTTGATTTGATTAAGATTTAAAAATAAAGGAAAGGAGTGCGGATAGGCAGGGGGGTGTGCGTATCGAAAGATAGTACTGTATAAAATTTGGCATAAAAATGAAATTGTCGGTGGGAAGCCCGGCGAAGTCTACGACAATGGCTTTGTTTGAGCTTATATTCAGCAGATTGGGATTCATGTGGAAATAAACTAGATTTTTAGATCATACAGTTTGATAATTCTTGTATATTCTACTATCGAGATCTACAAGTGTCTAGCGTCTGGATTGTCCGAGTGATCGAGCTTTCAACCCGCAAAAATATGTAGGTACTAAAATAACGCGCTTCAGGCATTTTAAAGATCCTTGGAGAAATTAAACCAATTTCAACAATTTCCAAGCACACGTGTACTACTAAGAAATCAAAATTGTAACTGATGTAATCTACCTATTGGAACTGACCAAATATCATAAAGTAAAGTTCTGTTATTGACAATTGTAGTATAATACAAATATTTGAAAGAAAATAGATGAAATGCAATTATATTGGTAATCCTTTTGCGAATGGTAATCATGTGCGCGAATGTATAGGAAGGAATCACATAATTAATTCATCGGCAAAATTAGTCGACTACAAAATTTTTCTCCCGCGCATATTACACGCGCAGTAATGGCGTATTCGGAATTTTTTCAAGGTAGGATATAATGAGAGATTGATCTGCTTAAGAATGACCAAGAATTAATGAAAATTCAAAGAATTATTTGTAAATAACATAAACCAAATTCATGCAAAATTACGAGTCCATTCAGAGCTTGGTAAAAAAGTTACGGTCAAATGAAATTTCTACTATTTTCGCCGTGGCTTTATGGCAATGAACTCAAGTTCCAGAAATGCAATAAAAAATAATGAAAAATTCCCAAGTTTTTCATATTTTTACCGTTGTTTTTTGGGAATCAACTCAAGTTCCAGAAACGTAATAAAAAAATAATGAAAAATTCTCAAATTTTTCATATACGAACTTTAAATATCAAAGATGATCCATACAAATTTTCACGATATGGTACAAAAATTACTTTTGTTGTAAGTAACAAAAGAAGATCAGAATGCAGGCTTAAATAGTAACGGTGGAATATTATAAAGAACATATGTTATTAATAAGGAAATTGTATAAACACTCGAAGATTATCATTTCGATTCGATCACAATGCATTTCCCAAGCATACAATCAAGTAATCGGCAACTGCCACTTTTACCTAACTTTTGTCAGAGACGGTACGTGTGATCTATCCTTGAGGTTTTTAGAAACTCGGGAATAGTTATTTAAGCCTACTCATGCCAGATCATGCCGATAAAAAACATAAATCTGTCTGTAATTAGTTCAGAAATTGAAAATTATAGTAGCTACGTATTTTAAAATTGAATTTTGACAAAAAACCTTGAATTTTAAGCTATTTTAACAAAATAGTTGAAAAAATTGCCTGGTTAGGCAAGTGCAAAATGCATGCCTCATTGAGCAAGATTTAGACCTAATCAGGCATGATCGAACCTAATTATATTAATATTTTCCGGGAAACAATTCAGCGTGGCTCGGACAAGTTCAAGGGGGTTTTAATTTCATCCCCCTGATCTCTCTCCCTAGATACGCTACTAGAACGCAGCAATTGTTACAATTTAGAATCGTAGTTCTCACACTTTACGATGTTCATTGTGACTGCAGCGATTTAAATCGTAAAAGTAACGATATTGTGCTTTTACGATTTCGAAGTTACTCGATGCAGTAAATGAAAATAAAAAAAAGTTGGCAAGAAATCTGTCAGGAACGAAGCAAGAAAGGAATGGTTAACCTGAAATTACTTCAATCGTTTTCTTCGCAGTTACAAAGTCCTTACCGTACCTCGTGAACGAGTAATCTTACTGCTGACTGATTTTATTTTTTACGTGCTGTTTTATTTAAAAAAATAATGTTTTATTGTTCTCTCTTTATTTCGGTTTTCATACGACAAAACAACTTTGTAAGTTCGTCGTATGTAGGAGAAGACTTGTTGGAATATATTTTCCCAAGAATCTCACAGTTAATTTGAGCAATTACGAGGCGAGAAATGTTTAACAGTATACTAGTATTTGAAATCAGCATGCCTAGAGCGCGATGATAATATATTATATGAAAGTTCTACAATTCGACAATGATAACCTCATACACCTGCTGCATGAGAACTAGGTAGAGAAAGTTTTGGACTTTCCGTTGGCTGATCAGGTATATCTAAGACCCGAAAGTTATAGCATGCAACCTGCCAACTTCAAGCAATGAGTATCCCTAACACCTGTAAAACAGATTAAGAAGTTGGGAAGTACATTGGCTTTAGCTCCGAGAAGTAATCATTTTTCTGTTTGCAATTCATTTTTCTATAGTTGTTTTGGAAGCGCTTCACATCTCGAGATTTTTTAACGTTCGCGAAATATGGATCAATCCGTTGAAAGTGATTCAAGTATTACAACAGTCAATTTGAAAATGTGTTTGAACTTTTGTGTACATCATTCTAATAAAAAATTACTGAAAAATTGCTAGTTTCAAAAGCAAGCAATTTGCCACTTAAACTCAAGAAGGTCGTTGTATTATACAATCGATTTTATTTTTTATATCGTTAAACAATGATTTGCCGTAAAGTCGTTGGGGTGTGAACATTTTAAGTGCAAACTTGAAATGACAGGAAAGAAGCAGCACTGAACACGAAGCTTTTTTGAAGGATCAGAGAAGGTAAATAGTTGGCCCGAAGGAAAACTTGCGAACTGCTGCGACAGCAGAGGAAATTGAAGTTTAAGCACGAACGCCGCTATTTATGAATAACTCGACGATTCTCCAGTGGTTCTACTTTCGGTCAATTATGCGCGTGCACGTGTGTAAGAATATAGCGCCCAGCTTTTTCGGTGTGCGAGACTGTTCTGCCAAATGAGTGCGTCGGTTTATGGAGTTTGAATCGTGCCGCTGAACATTTGAACGGCATACTGAGTTTCGAAATTTCTTGAGTTTCCGGGATGTTTGAGTTGCATCGAGTTCAAACGCAAGAAGCCAACGGAGCAACTTTACTTACTAATTGTATTAGCAATCGATCGTTGATTACGGTGAATCTTACAGAAAGTACCCGTTACGTATAGCTTCGTTCCATTACATCGTGCCCGAGGCTTCGTGTACTTCGCACCAATCGAGCCATCACTACCAGAATCCGTTAATGTCAGCAGCTGTAGCGTGCAAAATTTTTCTCAAGATTTTTCGCAAGAATAGTCTCGTTAAGAGCCCCGCTCTTTGTCTCTTATTTTCTTTTTCTTTCACCGTTTAAGCTTCAGAGCTTTCTGAAGCTGGTCAATACATGGGAAGATACTAAATACACCTAATACGCGCAATTTAACACGATAAGTAGAAAGCATTTTGATCAAAGCCCTTAATACATTTCGATGTCACATTGGAGCGACTTTGATTCCAATTTTGCGGAATAGACATTTTGGAAAGAGGTCAAGTTTCATAATAGTTTAAAGTTTGGTTTCAATATCTATACAATTATAATTTAAATAACGGTATCATCTCATTTAAATCAAGTCTCATTTCAGCAATTGCAAATAGGTATTTATTTAAATCCAAATTGTATTAAATTTAATATTTAGTCGAAATATTGGTTTCAGATTCATTTAAACCATTTTTCATTCATAAAACATTAAGTTCTCAATTTTTGTTTGTTTAGTTATAGACGTATTCGTTCATCAACATCATTATCTCATAAAATTTTATCCATCGTCCAGGAGACATTTTCAAACCATAATTCATTATCGAAATGAATCTGGATAAAATACGAGTAAAGCGTTCTTGACAGGTGTTCTAGTTTTCCATGAAATCCGTATTGAACGGATGGCTCCAGACGAAACCTCTTGGCGACCTCTACGATTGTACTTCCCGATCGTTTAAAAAAAAATATCCAACCGTAATAAACTCAGAATAGATGTTTTACTTACTTTATGGCAATTTTGAAATCATAATTTGTTTTTCTCAAAAACGTCAAGTACAAAATACTCTACGACCTGTACTTTAAAGATCTGTCCTGAGGGAAATTTTGTACATTGCAGAGGATAAATTTGCACTCGCAACAAAGAGCGAGAAGCTTTAACGACGAGATGAAATGTTTAAGGATTGCTCAGTGATACTTGACCGTTTGGTAATGCGATAGTGAAGCTTCTTACCTCCAGCACGTACGTTTGCATTCGTGACTTATACACACTTTACCTTCTGCACACGGGAATTCAAGAGAAGGTTTGTATTTCAACTGCAGGTTACACGAATTGTATTTATATTTCATTCATGCAAGATGAGTGGCCAAACAACTGGCCCTGTCACACGAGAGAAAATTTCATAAGGATGTAATCCAATTTTAATCCCGGCTTGAAATATGCACGCAGAGTGAACCATTTTCATATGTACTGGGATTATGAATGATATATTATTTTCTCAGCAATACAAATCTTTGCCTACCAACCAATTATATTCAGTTCCAGCCGCAGTTAAAACCTTCATGTTTCAAAAAGTTCGAGTCAATATAAAATTGAATCGAAATCGATTTTGCCAAGATAGTTTGGTTTTCGATTGAAAAGTGTAAAAAACAGGCGTGGTGACATAGAAACGAATAGCAATCGTTCATGCGGAAAAAGCTACAATGTGTTTCAATAGTGATGCCGAAGGAATTTAACCCCTCATGCACCAAAGCTGCAAAATTGAACACTTCAATTACGTCGATTAGGGAGTAGCATTTGTAATATCGTTAGCGAAGCAGTCAGAATTCGCATTGGCATTATAGAAACATACGGCAATACAATAACGAGAGGAAAGCCTTTGTTGGATGCGCGATAACGTATGATTCTGACCCAACTGAAATCATGCGGTGCACGAAACTACACGGAGTTTCCTCGTTGCGCTAATCGGCATGAGAGAGGACTGCGTTATCTACAAAACGTCCTTTGTATTTGCGGTGAGCGATTCAAGTGCATAAGTATGCAGTGACACGCGTCGGCATGTGCGATAAATTAAATAACGAACACGAGCATCCAAATCACTCGTTCTCAAGCTTGAATCCCAGTTAAACTGAGCGCGAGTAAATTAGAATAAAAAAAGTTGAGCAGTAAAAAGCCGAGCTGGGAAAATGTTCTCCTACAGCTTTCTCGTGTGCAAATACATTCATCACTTCTCATAAAGTGCGTTTTCTGCAATTTCCTTCGCGGAACAAACGATGTCTAACAAGACAATTTCGAGGACATCTGAATGGTAAATTTGGCTCCGTTTTGTCTTTGTACTCTGAGTCAAGGATAAGCAGAAATTCTAATTAACGTGTCTGTAAATATCTGGAGCGATTCCTTCTCTGTCATGAAGGTCAGCGGTGCGCTTGAAAATTAAAAAATTTAACTGCAGCAGATATAGTCATATATAGTCGAACAGAGTGAGAACAGAATGTGCTGAGCAAAGTCAAAATATAATAAGCAAAGCCAATTTGTAATTCCAGAAACATTTCAAGAACTCCGTCAAAAATGATCCAAAAAGATTTTATAACTTTGTTGAATCTTCGAATTTTATAATAATATTTAGTAAACGTAATATTCCTTTTGTCTTCAACCTGTCGCTTTAAAATTATGCATTTTTTGTATTTTTTCAACCGGGCGAACGGTAAAACGGTAAAATGGTCAGATCAAGGAGATGCAACTGAATCTGGTCAGACAGATGAAACTTGGATTTCTTTAATATCCAACGATTGTTCAAAAAAATACCCGTAGTGCAGTTTGATGTCATAAATATATCATGTAAGATTTAAGAAGGAGGAAGAAGGCGGGAATTAGCGAGAAAGAAAGTGGAAAAGCGGGAATACGAGAACACATACTTGGGTCAGAGTTTCCAAGAAAGATGACAAAAAATGCTCGGCGAAGGAGAAAAATTACACGACGGGAGATCTAAATCGAACACAGAAAGTCTCTTAAAAGCTTCTCAATATTTCACAAAGTTTTTCAAGACCTGAACTGCAAGTAAACTTTGCACCTTAATGCTCGTTTACCCGCGAATAACTACGGTTAAACGCAAAACAAATTTCATCTACCAATGGAAAATCGTTTATATTTACAGTTGATATTTCAACTTTATTGCTGAACTGAAAAGTTTTGAATGAACTATTCACCTAGTTCTAATGAACTATTTTGAAATGATGTAACTACAATCTCTAAAAGCAACGCGAATTTCACTCCTTTTTTTTTCTTTTTCCAAATGAGAATTTTTATTTTAAAAATTTATAAATAAAATATGTTAATTTATAGCAATTTTATCATTCTTAATCATCAGTCGGTACGTTACCACCCATATTTATGAAAGTGTGGTTGATAATCGATATCGAACCTTACGATTCGTTACAAATGTTAATCTGTAACGAATGAAATACGATTATTGACAAGATATATCGAATCTTTATTTAATTAACTTTGGTTAATTCATTTGTTTTGTTCGATCAACAATGAGAAAGTGGAAAAACTTGTACGCACAGCCATTTCTTAATTGTAATAGAACTGAATTCTCTTGATCTTGATTTCCATATACGGAGCTCAACCTCTTTGAGGATTCGAGATGTCAATGAACAGAAATTTCATTTTTACAACATTTGATTCAGAGTTGAATCTAAATTATTATGTTAGCTCCGTTTATAAATTGAAGATTGAAAAGATTCGGATGATTCCTCGTCAGACGAAAAGGGTCATGCAGAGTTCGCGAAGCTTCGTCTGATTTTGCCTATTCTCGACACGACAATTGAGTCTAATTCTCAAGCAACGAGAGCCACGGCTCAACATCTTCTCCAATAAGTTACGCTAAGCCCTACGGCTGCACTATGGGCCAGACGAGCGCAACTTCTCACAATTACTAGGGTATCTCTTCTCGCACTTACTAATTCGATCAAAACTCATGTTCCAAGTTCTTGGTCTTGTCAGTCAGTGTTGGAATAAGTGTCATGGTATAGGCAAAGTTTGCACGCGAATCTTTCTAACTAAAGGACAAAAACGTGAAATGCAATTAAGTGCGAATGAATTGAAACTGAAACGAATGACAATAAAACGCGAATGAATTGAATTAGTTCAAGTTTTCAGTGATAATATTATTAGAAAGAGATCTTTCACATTTATACGCTTTTCGGTTTCCAGCATTCTCGAAAGTCGTGATAAACGGACCGAATTACTGATTCGTGCAAACATGAGTCATACATCCGCGTTTATGGGTAAAAGGTGTTACAAATGTGTGCTTGGACACTCTCAGATTCTCACAAGCTTCGTCGACGTGGAATAATCAAGACCCAAATTGTAACGGAGATAAAAGAAAGAAACATAAGCGAAAGAGGGAATAAATACAACTCAAAGTTAGCTTAAGTCAACGTTAAACCTGAAAGTTAAATTGGGATGGCTTGTATTCCATACATTTCATAAGCATTTTGTCAATATTGAATATGTTAAAACAATACTTGACTCGTTGGACACTGTCAGGGTTCGAAAAGTATGGCAATTGCAATGTTTTCCCGGAGAAACGTAAATAGTAACGGTCCTGGAAAATTAATTTTGTTTCACGTGCTTGTTTGCATTGCAGAAAGTATATTGTTATGAAATAACCGCTGGTCACTTTATGAATTTAGTTTATGTGAAAAATTGTAATTTTACTTACTCTAAACACGGTTTCATCAAGTCTGCTTATATTTGGACATATATTCTTGAACAAATTAATTAGTTCTTTGATTGCGAAGAACATAGTATTAATTTTAATCAGAATAATAAAAAAAAAAAAGTTGTATAAAGTATATTTGTCACAAAATAAATTATAGTCACGTTTGTTCTAAAAAATTGCCACGAACACGAAATACATTTTTTTTAAATGATGATTTGAATGTTGAATTCCAATTGAAATATTAATTATTCATGTTACATTTTTTAGCAGTCAAAAGCGACAATAAAGCATATTACGGTCGGACTTTAAGTAGTTGCCAAAGTAGAGAATCCATTTGAGAACTTTGTAATCGGCTTTTAGGAAATATCTCATTCGTTGAAGTCCTTCCAAGTCTTACAGAATTCTATAGTTGATTATCGATTCATTATTACTGACTAAGTTTTCTCAAACAGATCATGATCTCAAACTTGTGTGAAGTTTTAGATCCACATTAAATTTTTTCTTGTTCTTACTTCATCGTTGTCTATGAAGAGAATAGAAAATTACTGCGAGCAATGTAAAAGATAATTTCATTAAATAGTCCGTAAATTTGGTTTTTATACGACATTTATACATTTTCGACGGAAACTCTGAGGTAATTTTTTATGTTTCAGGTACGTTAAGGATGCAATGAAACGAGCCCTATATCGTGAGTAACGTATTCAATCCATTGTTCGGAACGGTTTTTCAAAGAAAACGAATGTAATAATTTATCATGTTGACATTATTTTGAATATTACATTAGCCAATAAGTTCTCGAATTTTTTTCTAAACTTTGTGGTCTTTTTATGTCTCGTTCCCTCCTTTCGCTCAGGTGCTTTTCAGTGACCCCATTATTCAGCTGAAACATTTCATCCCCTATCATTGACCGTGTTGCACACTTTACTAGGTAGCTTAAAGTTGGAGGCTTGGCTCGATATTATCCGAGTTCACAAAGTTTCAAAAATGTGGGCGACTCTCAAATGGACCGTCGTAATTTTGTCCCATTTCATCGAACGCAACTAGTGCAAATACAAAGGTCAAACGTATAAAAACGATTCACAATGAAACATCTGTTTTGACTCAACCATTAATTCGGGAATGAAACAGAACTAAACTAATTGATTGGATATAAAAAGGGATTAAGTACCATAGAAACATAGATATTTCATGTATATGATGAAGGAATGAAATGTTAAAACAGTTTTACACACACGTTGACTTGACTCAAACAGATTATTAATTCTCAAAGCTCCTAGTTCGAGCTGTTATTTCCTGTAACATATTGACTCGACTGTATAATATTGGCGTTCATTTTAATTAACGAAGCAATTAATAGATATTTTGTAGATTCTACATCCAAGTTTCAGAATATATTGTATAACTTCGTCAACATTGCAACTTTTGTTGACTTATTCGTTTCTTTCCTCATCCGTTTGGCGAAAATTGCGATAAAATAATTACCGTTGGATGTTGAATTATTGATAACTTCTTATTCAGAATAATTATTCTTTACTTTATTTTATCCGCGGATTCATTCATTCTAATGGATAAAGTAAATAATTGTAGGAAAATAGATTTTTTCGAGTTGTGAGCACTAGTTTAAAGTTCCAAGGTATTCCAAGTGACTTTAACCGGCTATGGTCAGACTAACTTGATTCGATCACAATGTTTCAGAACTTGAAATAAAACCATCACCTTCTTCAATTTTCAAAAAGTTAATTTCAGTATTTGATAAGAGAAACAAATCGAAAGAAAACCATAAGTTTTGAAGGCGATTATCAGAGAAAGATCTTAAATGGGAAAAGCAGTATGAAATAACCGTTGAGATACGGGAGCAAAACTCTACGTATTATATTTGATAGCCTGTGAGAAAGTTATACCATTTCGCCGGACGACGCGCACTGGAAATAAGATTCCAAGTACTGTGGCGTAAGAGTTCGACTCTCGACTGATTGAATGTGGCGGAGAAGTGGCTACTTTACATGATCCTATTTCAGGACCCTTCGCATCATGATAGAGTGTTCCGGTATTAAATTCGTGGAGAATCCTGCCTGCCGATTTTCCTTCGGTGTACTAAGAAAAGCAAATGTTTCGATTTCTGTAAAAGACCCTGACCTCAAACTTCCCGAATGAATCAGACGACGTTTGACCTTTAAACTTTATTCTTGGGAATATCCAGCTCTAAGAGGCATACAATGAATATGAAACGAGAACCGAGTACGGAGGGAAAGGGGATGTGAATCCGTCACATAGCCGAATTTAGTGAAAATGCCAGCACGCATTATTCAGACATTTTTGATGCAGATTTGGCTTTCATGCCAGAGGAATAAGACGGTATAAATTATAAACGGTTCTTTTTGGGGACAACAAATTTAGACATGTTGAAAGGTTTTTTTTGTGAAAGTAAGCTTTTGATGAAATGAATTTCACGGGAAAATTGGTTGAATATTAAATCACGAGATTAATAGTATTTGGTACATTAAATGTCAGTTTCCTGATTCCCATCATGAATTTTACGTTGATAATTTACATTAGCCCAATGAAATTTACAGATTTAACTTTCTTGGAATACCAACGAATTAATTATTAGTACACTAGCACTGATTGGAATTCAGTTGTTCTATTGAGTCGATGACGATATGTCTACCATCAAAAATAATTGCACAAAGCCTCGGGAGAGGTCACGGTGCTTGAGTTGTACACATGTATTGACCCTTTGTTCAGAACGTAATAAAATTGAAATTTCAATTTCACGAGTGTGTCTGTTAAATAAGTGCATTACAGGAATTCGTAATTTTGATCACATTTTATAAATAATTCCAAAACCACTCACGTACCGCGACTTTGTGGAAAAAATGTTGGAATGCTTTTGGGGAAATGAAAATACATTCGAGTGAGGCAATCAGTGCTTGAAATTATTTTTAAATCCAATATTCAGCTCACCTTATGCAAGTGCTATGGAAAGCTGCATCAGTGTCATTAGACTCGACAGTACGTATTCTTAGTTGCATTTTTCCCCCTTTTCTTGCCCGTTCCTGAGCAATTTCGCGCGAGGAAGTCTAACACTCTGGTACAAATAATTAATTCTCGCGATGCGACATTGTATAGTGTCTAAAAACAAACACGTCGCTTGCACCAGGCCACTACAGTTATGCGTATTTTCTCGTGCGACGTGTACGAACTTGTATGAGTATGCTTAGTGTAACTTACCACTTGGCATATAATCGCATGTATTTGCATAAACGGATTCTCTAGCTCCTTGTACTCCGTCGTCCGAATGACAATTCAGTCTGTCTTCCCCACATTTAGTTTTACTCGGAATGAGACACATGCCATTGGCAAGTTGGCGCAAATGACGTGAATATTTCGCAACGACTGTATTCAATTCACTAATCTTCATGCGGTAAACGTCACTGATATAGCGGAATGTGATTTACGAATTTCCGCTCTTCTACAAATTGTTCCATATATCACGGTGCCGTAATTGTAGGATATCAAGATTAATTATGGGAGAGCTCTGTTTGAGCCATAAGACTTAGTCGAATATGTACAAAAAGCAGGGATTTAGCCCCGTGGAAGTGAATCTTACTCAATGTAGGGAGACAGGGACCAAAAATTTGTCCAATACTTGAAACATCCCTTTTTATAAAACGGAAATTTGGAGTGTATTTGCGTGGTTTGTACTGCAAAAAAGTGATTCAATAATATCGTATATCACACAAAATACAATTTTGTATTTGATATATTTTTGTGGATAGTGCAGATTTTTTTTTTGAGAGTCTAAAAACTTCAAATAAATGAGTAGTTTTGTTCTATAGCTATTTCAGCAGCATGTGTTATTTTTCTTGTATGTTTGAATTCATTGAATTTATTGATTTTCATCAAGACTAAATGATTTGGAGAAGCGAATGTCAATTTCTTTCTATACAGCAAATTCGAGATTTTTAATCCCTTTCTTTGGTTTAACTATGTAGGGTTAATTATCGCAATTGTCAGTACAAGATATGAATATTCGATATCTTATAATCCTTTATTACTGTAGAACAAGCATTGAATTAAATAAAATTTTTATGAAAAAACGGATTTTGAAATTCTAGCGACCAAATTCCACTGCTGGAGTTCTTGTCGTCCTTTGGTTTTAATCGGATAATTCTGAATTAAAAATTATTGGAATTTATGAATTAAATTCAAATTATGAAAGAAGTAATGCGTGAAATTGTTCGAATTATTTTGTTAAACAAAAAATAAGAAAGTCAAAAATGGACTCTACATAAATCCAATATGATGTAAAAATCCGGTGAATTTTTCAGGGTAAAGAACCGAGTTTTTTTTACGAAATTTGAATTTCAAGGAATTGGAATTGAAGGTATAGGTATTTTCAGCAAGCGATGGGATGCAAACAAATATAGTAGTGGTATTTAATAAAAGTGTTAATTTCGTAAGGATTCGCGAATTCACGTAGTTGCGATGTATAAAAAAGGCTAATATTGACTCTGCCATTTAGTCGCCTGTTTTTTATGGAGTGAGGAACAAATGGGAATCCTGGAAAAAGTCGCATCAATTTATCATTTGCTCTCTGTGCTACCCTCTTCCACAGGAATTCACTATGCTTTCGTGCGGGAAAGAAAAATTGTTGAATTATTTTTGGAAATGAACGACATTTACTTGTCATTCGTCTTTTACCCACTCCTATTTAACAAAAGAAATCTTGTGCCACGCATAATTTTTCACTTGAAATTTTTTTATTGTTCCTTCCCGTATTCGATTTAAGACGATCGTAATCTTTCTTCAAAATGTCGAGTAGTTCTTTCAAAATCTATTCAATGCAACGGAGATGGAAGAAAGTTGGAGACAACACAGAGGTTGATCTCTGACTTTGGAAGAAGGTTGCAATAAAATGGGCAATCTGCTTCATCTAGAACTATAAATCGTATCCTTTGAGAGTATTTACGAGATATCAGTACGAGCATTGTCCCTGGGATAACGACTTTTTCTCTTTCATCTCCAACTTGTTGGGACTAGCCAACGGCAACTGCCGTATTGCTCTAACTATTGACGGTCTTAACTCTCACGATAAAATAAAGCAATGTAAGATCAAAAAGCGAAGCTTGACCTATTTTATTCGCGTTATCAATTTTTATTGCATTCGTGGGTATTTCTTTTTTTCCGATTTTAATCATGTTCGTCAAGAGTTTATTTCGAGTAGAAAAAAATATCCGAATCCGCGAAGGTAAATAGCGTGGGCACATAAAATAACTAGGTCATTATGTATATCACATTTTAGATCATTCAAATGTGATGAAAAACACGTATACGTGTATCAGAGCGTGTATTCACAGTTACATTTACGCCTTATCAAAGAATCACTCACACGAAAATAACGAACTTTTAACCCACTTGCAAGGCTTTTAGTATATCTATCCGCTTCATGTATTTAATGTTAAAGTATTTTTCTCAGCATGTAACCCATGGACCATCAGGCTGCATCTGCCTATTTCAAAATTCATTGGTAACAGAACGCTGTTTACCAATTTAAATCTCGTTCAAACTTTGTATTGATCGAGTTCTTAAACAAAGAGAATTGGTCTAAAATTTTTGTAATATTTTGATAGTTTAGAACTTAGTTCCTTTTGCGATAATGGCACACCCTCAATAAATGATGTGCTCCTGTTGTAGACTCGTCTTAATCTGCAGCTTACAGACTGGAAGTAGCAAATTGCATACACCTCGTATTAGATTACTTTGCAATTAGCGTGAAAGATTTACGCCATGTTATCTGCGCGCTCAGAATACATTGAGAACTTCACTTGCTCGCTAATAACGTAGAGTGCGATCGTTGATACGTAATAAAAGCTTTCGCGTTTTACCTAGATTGAATAAACGACTCGCCATGTAATCTAATCGTTCCACATGTAAAAACAATAACGATTAATATAATTTCAAAAGAAAATATTAATTCAGGCTTAGTTTGGAAAAAATGTGTCTTGTGTGCATGATGATTCCACGAGCTTTTAGTTTTTTATGCTTTTATACTAACGTGCGCTTTTATGTAGGCGCAAGTAGAAGTCTCTCAAAGTCAACTCGCATTGTAGATTTTGTGATATTCGCATTAGGTCGCGACGTGGTTGTTACACCGAGTGTACTTTGGAGTCGACGGAACTATAAAAAGAAATTACGGAAGGACATTTGGACTAACTCTTCTTTCACGCGAGTGTCTCTTGATGTAGGTGTCCCGTCAAGTTCAATGTATCAATGGTTTGCATTTTCTATAGAATAATAAAACCATCCAACAAAAACTAAAAAATTCCGAAAGTACATCGTTTTTTAATTATTCAAGTGAAATTCGATTTTATGAAGTACGTTTTCGATGTATTCCTGTGGGCGAGAACTTTACCGATAGAGGAATATAATAACGCAGTTGAATCGCTGTTCAAATTAAACAAAATGCAATGAAATTGTAATTATTGCTAAATCTGAATTCAGATAATAATACGTAGGAAATTGATTTTCATTTGTAATATTGTTTGATGTAGTTCAAAATTACGTTCATTATTCCTGACGTCGGTGCTACGAGTTGCCATTATATGCTGCCGAGGTTTTGAATGTACCTCTTAAAATACTCAGTACGACCTTTCACTTCCCCAACTCGTTACTTTCACTGATCTACTTTTTGAAACACATCTCTTGCATTCAGAGCCCTTTCACTCATCAGGGGGCGTAGCTCAGATGGTAGAGCGCTCGCTTAGCATGCGAGAGGTACCGGGATCGATACCCGGCGCCTCCAAATTCTTTTTGATTTCGCAGTATTCGGAATATACTAGAATATATTTTTTATTTAACCAACTTTCCGAGCGTGTGAAACTTGAGCGATGATGCTCAAAATTACATTAATTATTCCTGACGTTGGTGCCACGAGTCACCGTTAGGAGCTGCGGGCATTTTGAATGTACCTTTCCAAATACTCGATATGACCTTCCACTTTTACAACTCGTTACTTTCACTGATCTACTTTTTGGAACTGATTTCTTGCTTTCAAAGCCCTTTCATTCATCAGGGGGCGTAGCTCAGATGGTAGAGCGCTCGCTTAGCATGCGAGAGGTACCGGGATCGATACCCGGCGCCTCCAAATTCTTTTTGATTTCGTAGTATATTTTTTATTAAACCATTTTCTCAAGCGTGTGAAACTGCAATTTTCCAAGATTCCCCTAGATGAACGTTTGGGAACTCGACGTTAGAGAATTTGGGTTTAAGCAAGCACATTTTCGCTATTCCTTCAAGCGGATGTTCCAGACTGCGCAAATTAACTTCCTGCAAAACGTAGCTAGAATACGCCACCAAATAAAGTGCAGACTGAGTGCACTTTCTGCGTACAGTAGTCTCCGGAAGCATATTATTTGGTGCCTGCATAGACTGCTTGCATTATCCACTGGTTGTTATGTGCAGGATATCCAAAAGATGGATCGTCGGAGTAAAAGGACAAATATCAAATCTCGTGACAGAATATTTCGTAAGCATAACAATTTCTCATTCTCGAGAAGTTACAGTTAGCACAACAATCAAATACGTAATAATTTCATCCTCCGTGATCAAATTGAATTAAATCATATTTAATTAAAATCAAAATACTAATTATTCATTCCACTAACCCGAAGAAAGTTAATTCGAAATTATATAATAATTTGCGAACGATGTATCATGAAATTCATCGTCATTAATGGAATTTATTCACTATCAAAATCATATAATTCGGAAATAATTCTCCTCCAGAGATAATATTGTGTTGGTCCAGTCGAAATTGCAAATTCACCATCTCATTAGTTTTGCATTGCACGTGGAGAAAAGTGGAAACTTTCTTTGTTGGCTTCAAAATTTATCCTAGTTTTGTGCATTTTCAAAATCAATTTTTGCGAAACGAGGGCAAGACACAATGACATGTTAACAAAAAATGTTATGAAATACTGCAAGATTAGCATCAAACTGGTGCACAGTAACAAGGTCTCAGTAATTTGAACGTAAATTGATAGAGTGCATGGTAGAAAAAGTTATAATTTTGCAACTTTTTCACATTTTTGTGAATTTACAAAGAATGCCACAAAATGTTAGCATTTTTCTTTAATGATGGAACTATTTAAATTCAATTCGAAAACAGTACATTAATAAAATTAAGTATAATTTATGTGTATTCAGATACAAATTGGAATTCAAATCGAGTTTTGTCTGAAATTAAATTAATGCTGAATCAAGTCATCATAAAATGTGGAAATACATTTCACTAAATCGTAATTGTCAGTCAAACTTTAGTGGAGATTTATTGATTTTAAGATTTATTTGTAATAAATTTTCTTTACAAACCTCATCAAGTTCTGGACGATTTATTTATTAATTTGTTTATTTTTATTCATTCCATTAATTTATTTATTTCTTCGTCTGTTTATTTATGCATTCACTGGTTTATTAATTCGCATCATCTAATTTTATTTTAGTCATTGTGCCGAAGAAAGCGGTTACTAATATTTGACGCAATTTTTAATTTTGTATTCATCACCTAAATGATTTTGAATAAAATGATGAAAAATTTTTTTTCAGTACAATATAATCCAATGCAACCTTTGATTACATTCCATACAATTCAAGAATGATACATTCTTTTCAATTAAGAAATTGCAATTCCATAATCCACTATAGGGAAGTTCAATTTAACTTGCAAATATGGAATCGCTACAGTGATAAAACATATTCCATTCAAGAATTTTCAATCATACTGCCATCGTGTTCAAATAAAAAGAAAATGAATTCTACTTTTGTGAGAAAAAAAGTAGAGCCTAGCATTTTCACTTCGAATTAAGTGCTTTTAAATTCCACATGGCTTAATTAACAAAATTATTCACTAGCGATAAAAAGTTGGATTAAAATCATCGTCGAATATTCATATGCATTTCCAGTGTTTAATTTGGACTCGAAAGAAGCTTCGTCCAACTGTAATGGATAGAAGTAGTAAGGGAATAGCAAGGACGAAAATTTCGTGCAAACACATGTATCGATTATTCGTTGCAGTCGATTGCTTCTCATGAAACGTGCAATTGGGTTATGCAGCTAAGCGTACGCGTGCGATGTAATGCGAGGTTACGTGGCGATTACATAGACTATGCAACAAGCAAGGACATCATAGTAACCGTGAATTTGATTTTCTCCCCGAAAGTCGTGACGTTTCAAGCATCAAAGCACTCCAGTCTTCCCAATAAATTTTGTTTCTTTTCAATTTTCTTACGTCTCAATTTTGAAGCCTTTGCCTTTTCAATCTGTGTAAAGTTGAACACACATACACACAAAACTTATGAAAGGATGCATAAAATTTTCATTCCTGGGGGTAAAGCAGAAAGTTATGGAACTGAATATTTTTCTGAATTTCAAAAGTTTAACATTGTTGGAAACTATAGCGGCAGTGAATCTGGAAGTTGTACCCGAATCTGACGTGGGTACAATGACCTCGACGTTTACAGTTACTGATAACAATGTCCCTAGGCAACTGTATGTATATGAATTTTCCTTGACCGATAGTGTTAATTTTGTTACAAACATTCATCCGTGAGCGTATCTGCGCGTACTCGCTTATGCAACTCGACAGTTTCGTGTGGCAGTATTAATTTCGAGGGAGATTAGAATTCTATAGACTCGTGTCACCGACGGATTTCCATGGACCTCGAGGAGCTGACTAACTAGCTTTACTAAGGTCAAACTCACAGGAAACTTTCAACTGATGTATACGTTCTTCTGCAGAAATAGACGGAAAAAACTTTGGGAACGTTCCTTTCAATTCATGTTTTCAAGGTTTGTTGTACGTGTACATTAATGCCTCTGCGAGACTTGGACGAAATTTCAAATGCCTATCATTTATAGTAATTCAATGTCTGAAAGTTTTTCTATTGAAAATTTACTTTATTCATTTCCATTGAAGAGAATGTTTCACTCTCATGCTTCAGTACATTTGAGAGATGTTGGGGGTACATTTAATGCATTAATGGATGAGTGTCAGTACCGAGATTATTCTGAGCTTTGGAAAAAATCCGGAAAGAACGAATTCACGACAGATCCCTTGAGCTTTGCCGAGAAGATTAATGAATGATTTTGCGTCTTTGGACAAGACACTCGAACTCCTGCCTATTTGCATTTTCTTTCACAAACTTTTAATAGTGTTCTTAACCTTGTAGTTCTAGTTCTCTGAGTGAAAAAAATTTGACCTGCAAATGGAAAGATTGATTGACTCTGAATTTATTCTGTACTCGTGACGTTCTTGATGAGAAATGCTATTTTATATAGTCACTCACGATAGGGGAAAATTGTGATTAATTGACAAACATCTGTCAATTGTACCTCTGCACAAAACTTTTTTCTTTCAACTTTTTCAGTAGAATAGATTCTGGGTCGTTACAGTGATTTCCAAGATTTATGTTCGTTATTAATAGTAAATTTGCAATTCACAGCTTAAATGCTGTCTTCATTCATACACATTTCGAACCTCAAGAAAGAATACATCCAATTTTGAAGATGAAGACATAAAAATCGTAACATTACTTTCTTTTATTCATTGAGGATGAATTTATTCAATTGTGACATTAAAATTCTCGTCAGGTTCGTGGAAGTGTGAATCAATATTCATTTCCATTTTATATATCTGTACATTTGACAAACAAGTTTGTCAATATTTTATAGTGTATTATTTGATAGTCTATTATTTGCAAAATTACATTACATTAATCGTATCTCTTATTTAAAAAATTATACACCCTACAGCCGACTGAAGAAGTTTCTTCTACTTATCCTCCTTGCTTTTGAAAGTCAATACTTCAAAACTTTTTTGTTTCACTTTTGACTTGAGAAGAAGAATTAAAAGTTTTTTAATTTATAAATTAGAGTACTATTAAACTTCGTGAATTTCTTAATTTGTATTTCACTCCAATTTTATATTCAACTGCGCTCATTTTCTGGACTCTTATATTTCTGTTCATTATTAATTTCTCTTTCTTTTAATTTTTCATTATACTTTTAAGATGCAAATTAGATAATAGTATGTGAAGTCAACATTCGTTCATTTTAAATGAAATGTAAACTACTCGTTCATTTTAAGTCGATTAGTAGCGGCAAGCTTTGATCTAGTTCAAATAACCAAGAGTGTCTACATAAAATAAATGGAAGTTTAGATAAACAAGAGTTTACTGTATTTGATACGTGCAAATTTAATTTCATGAATGGTTTGATATTTAATCTCCAAAACTCTCTTAGTTTGATGTGAAGTAAATATGATTATTGAAACGATAGATCTCATTTAATTAATTGGTCTCAAGATTCTCTCAGATATGATTGATTCCAATAACTATCGAGCATATTATTTCAACAACTTCTTAAAGTCTGTTATCATGAATTAGATTTCGCGGAGTCAATTTCTCGGAAATTCAACGGCGAGAAAACAAAAAGTTTGAGTACCTAAATTTCCGTTAAAAAAAGGAATTAAAAATACATTGTAATCGAAACTTGATTAAAATAAAAATTTTCAATTTCGTTCTGTGTTTATTTTTCATTAAATAAAGTGTAAATTGTTTCTATTAACTCTTTTACGAGCATTGGACGATTTGCTTCAGGTCTTGCATTACATCTTAGATGAGGATAGCACTTTTTTAAGCGCACTCGTAAAAGCAAACTTGCATAGCTGGCATAAAACGCGAGGAAAACTTGCCATGCTTTATTTCAGTGGGGAGACCCTTTAAAATAACTTAAATGAACGTTAACAGTTTTTTAACTATACTTGATGAAACAAAATCTTGCATGTATTGAATAACGTTGTTTTCATTCTTTTAATACTCATGCAATTATTCCGCAACCAAATGATTCTTACTCAGTAAACTATAGTTTAAATTATAAAATCTTCAACTTTTGTTCATCAGTGGAAAAAAGAATTAAAACTAATGAGGATAAAAATGATTTTTTGATGATTACCATATTTTCAAGAGGTATATTTCGATCTTTTATTTAATTGGGAGAAAAATGTGCCCAATTCAATTTAATTCAAAAAAGGATATTCAAAGTTATTAAATTGTGCTCAAAACTCTGAAAAATATTATTTAACAGTTCATATGAACTCCCTCAGAACATGAAACTTTCTTTACTTCTATAGTTGATTCTTTCACAACCTCGGTTTTTACAAATATCCCAGGTCTAATAGAAAAACCCGGTTATAAAGTTTTTATATCACTGTCGTTTATCTCACGTGAGAAGAATTTTGGATTGCTGGCGAGAGCAAAGTCGCAGATGAAGTAGGCTTTCTATCGCAGATCTGATTATCGGGCTTTCGAGCGTCCAAGAATTACGCTTATTTCGCAGAGAAAACTGGTAAAAATTTCAGCGAACATGCTCTTGAGTTCTTGATGCACAGGGCTGAAATCGAGGGCAATATTTCTTGGGGATAAGCGACCTCCCTCTTATTTCTCAGCACTCTGTCGAAAAACGCTTCTCTTCTTACGTCAACTTCTAGAGAAGCCAAGAAGATTTCCTCGAATTTCAGTGAAAGGTATACTTTGACCACCTCATGGATGACTTCCTGTCGTTGACGCGGCTCATAAAAAAAGCACGTAAGAGGGCCGGAAGCTGTATTGGTCACGCAATGAGTGTACCATTCATTTTATTCTTTTCGTTATTACAAATCTTTTTCTCTCCATTGGTGTAGATTTCGTTTGATGAACCTGAATTATTTATATAATAATTTTGGCTATCAATGAACGTACATCATTTGTTTTAACTAGATAAAATATGAACAAATTTTTTAGTCTACCAATTAGAGTTTTATTCAAAACTGAAATGTTTTCTTTGACAAGAAACAAATATCTTGCTGGGTTTGCCTTGGTTCGTTCATGTTTAGATTCTTATCGAAGAGTAATTCTAAATTCTATGTAATAAAAATCGGTATTATATAGTATCTTCATAGTATACGGATCAAGTTTACGAAATTATAACATTACTTTACTTGCGATCAAATGAACGTATTAAATTTTTTTCAACAATTTAAAATGAAGATTCGTTCTTAGAAACAATTTGTAAAATAGTTTTCACTCTCTAAAAGGGCATTTATAAAAAAAATATAGCGGCAAATGAATAGAGAATAAAAAAAATGTGCGGGTCTGAAATAACATCTATTGTGACCATAGAAAAATGACAAAAGATTTGTCAGAGTAAGCTTTTTTGTTGACCAGGTGTAGGTACGATTTTTATTGATATCTTGCAAAGTTATTTCTTTTTACCTTCATAACATGCTTTTTTGATACTTTCACCATGTGACGAATATTTTACAATTTACTTGGTAAAGAAAATTAATTCATACGAGCAATATGTTGGTTTTTAAAAATATTCAGTAGCTGTTTATGGAAATTTTTCATTTTCAAATAAACGTTGTTATGGAATGGCATACATTTTTTTGCAATGCTATGAAACGCGTGTATTCAATGCAAGTATTTACGATACTTTGGAAAAATAAAATAGTTATAAAAATTTTTTTGTATTTGAATGCGCAAAGTATAAGAATTGCAGGTAACAACCTATTTATTATCAACTTTTATAACTGTGAAAACCAAGCGTTCTCCAACCAAGTCCCCCATAAATTCCATGTATGGGTTATTCCACATCAGATGTACATTTATTCTTGATATTGCATTCTTATTTTTTCGTTTTTCTGTGAGTTTATAATTTTTGGTTTACGATTTTTTAAATTTCTGAGTAACAAAAAATTCTGTTATGTTCAAACACTTATACTTCGAAATCTATTTGTTGCACATAAAAATTGCATAATTCACAATAGTTCTGACCATTTAAAACATGAATTCGGAAAAAATTTGTGAGTTCATTTTTAAAAAGGTCCGAAAAATTACGTATTTTTTTTCCTGGAAATTTTTTTCGGCAACAATTAATTTTCGGCAACAATTAAAGTTCAAGCGCTTGAAAATGAAAGGATTTTTCGCTATTCAGAAGCTCAACAAATCGAAAATTGGAAGTTACAAACTTACGCCAATAACGACAACATAACTATGCAATATTTTTTTATGCAGAATAATAAAAAAAGCTTTTGAAGAGAAATTTAAAAGTGAGTTTATCTTTGACGTAAAATGACCCATATTTTCTATAACGCGTGTATACAGCGTAAAAGAAAGGAGTGAATGAACGGAGTTTGATTTTTCTGGCACACCGTCATAACAAAATGTATAAAAATTCTGCAAAGTGCCGTTGCAAATTTTATTTACAATGTTTTTTATAGGTAATTTTCTGTATGTAGCCCACTATATTCGCTTCTGTCCTATTTTGAATTTTAATTCTCAAATATTTTCACGATGTAAGTGAAATTGCAAAAAAGCGGTTTTTACAACCGGACTTAAAAGCACTTTACTGAAAGCATTTTATTCGATTGTAAAACTTAACACCTCATACAATGTCATTTTACATATAGCGATTTTTACAACGGTATTATGGTTTGATGTGAAATACGCTATCGAATTTTTTATGGAACCATATTCCTAAATCTACAAACTTTGACAATTCGAGACTTTCAATGACGGCATTACCCATAGCAATTCAGAAGTTCCGCCAAGTGCCTACAAGAACATTTTAACGATTCATTTTTACCAAGATTCAAGAGTCGGGACGATTCAAAGTATTTTATTGCTGATACCAAACAAAATTGCTCTGAAATTTACAGCTCTGAAAAGAGATGTAACGAAAGCTGTGCAATCAAACGGAGTACAATACTCGTAAAGAAAGTAAAACAAGCTTCAAAAAGATAATATGACTTATAGGAGAAGAATGTTTTCATCAAAGATACCGCCGGATAATAAACCCGTGTTATGAATATTCCACAAGGCGTGTATTTTTAGCAAGTTGCGTGCCAACTTTGAAGGAAATCGTTTAAATAATTTATGGCAGTCATAATTACGTGGGATGAAATTATGTCATAATTGATCAATGAAGGACAAAACCGGAATTTGCAAAATTTGTCGACCATTCTATTCAGGCATCACAATTTTAATATGGTTATTGATCCGTTAAATAAATGAAAATGAGTGCTTATTGAATTGACGAAGAATTTGATAAGCCTTTCTTCAGCGCCACTGCGCATTTCAAGCCAGAGCTGAATTAATGAAAATTCTTTCGTCTAGGTACCAGAAATTTTCCAGTGGTCGATCTTCGACTCTCTATTGAAACCCAACGCATTGAGCAGGAAGTCCACGGCCAAAGGCTCGTGCTCCCTTTTAACGGTTAATGGTTTTTTCACCCTTTATACTCTGGAAATCAAATAATGTCTTTGTTAGTTTTTAATACTATAAATTAACTAGCTAGACAATAATTTTCAGAATGAAAGTTCCCGAAAGACTAAACTTTAATAATTTTACATGTGCGGTGCCTTCGTTGAAAATTCAATAATGCCGATCTCTTGGAGTCTATGAATACACCATATTTTTCTTTAATATCCATTTGTTCAAGATTTTGGCAACCTTCAGGAATATTATTTCCCTGGACTTAGAGAAAAGTCAGATCTCGAAGTTTTGTCTCTGAGACAAGTCTTTGAAACAAATAATAGCTTTGCCCGTCAATAGAAATCTGGAGGTTAACATAAGCAACGATTTTTTGATGTTTAAATGAAAAATAAAGAAAATAGCAGCATCCTATCTACGGCGTGAAATATTTCCAAGTAAAAAAGCAAAACTTGTATACCAAGTTCGAGAGAAAAATGTCCCCGCGTTATGACTCCCATATCGGAAGTATAAGGTCGTTTTTCTCGTAAAATTGGTTTACAAGTTTTGCGTTTTTACTCAGAAATATAACATGCTGTAGATGTTGCAGGTATAGAATAG